>JAMDHS010000030.1:0-225144 GCA_029717555.1 Peribolospora baueri | reverse complement strand
AAAAAAAAAAAAAAAAAAAAAAAAAAAAAAAAAAAAAAAAAAAAAAAAAAAAAAAAACGCGGGTACACTCTAGTCTACGTACAGGAAGTAGCCAAGGCCGTTTTGTCCGCAAGATCGAATCGAGCGCCATCGACCCTTCTCCTTCCCCCCTTGCCCCCCCCATTTTTTTCCCCGCGGCTCACTTTCCGTACGCTGCTCTCTTGCGCCGGCCAGACAAGGCAGGGCGGCAAAAACACGCATACAGTAGTACATTAATGACGAGCTGGCTCTTCCTCCCACTAGCGTGTTATTAAAGTCCGGGTTCACCGTACCCGTACCGCTTTGCTTAGTTACTGTAACGAGGCGGCACGAGCAAGTCCCGTGCCAGACACGGACGGTGCGCGGCGTATCCGGCAGCGCGGCAAAGACAAAGAATCGAGTCCGAGGAGCGTCACGCCACGCATGAGCGTCGACACCAGCAGAGCAGCAGGGAGGGACACGATACGGATACGGACGAACGGACGGCCTGGCTGGCGACCCATGCAATTCCGCGCCGGGAAGCGGAGTCGCCATCGTCCTTCCTTCTTCCTTCCTCGCTCGTCCACGCTGGAGGGCAAAGGAAGGAAAGAAAATCGAAAGGACAAATGATCGGACTAAGATGGGCTTGGTACCGTGAGAAAGATGCTTAGGAGCGAGCAAAGCGGCCCAGGCCATGCTGGGCCACGTTATCGCCAACACGGAGCGCCCAAAGCTCAAGCTCGGAGCTTGGCGAGGTGTGGGAAGAGACAAAGGGAGAGAGCGGTCGGCGAGCAGGCCTGCATACGGAGGCCGTACATGGCTCGTCGCGGCGCGTAAGTAAGTAAAGCGAGCGAGTGGGGGTTCAGCCAAGCTGCGCTGATCCGAGTCCGTCCGGCCTTAGTTAGTGGCCGGCCAAAGTGCGACGGGCGGCGACGGCGGCGGAAGCATGGCGCGACCAGATCGGATACGACTAACTAGGCCAAAGACCGCAAAAAAAATAAAATTATACGTATGTATTCCTCTCGTCAATCCGTCTCCATCTCCGTCTCCGTCTCCGTCTCCTCGCCGACCCAACCGTTCGCGTAGAGTTTTTATCCGCGTCCGGCTCGCCAGCCAAGGCGAGTCGCAGTCGCAGTCGCCGTCGCAGATCCGACACCGCTCGCCCGCTCCCTCCCTCGCTTGCTTAGTCGTCGTCGCTGCCTTGCCGGTCGAGGACGAATGCAAGGGTGCCTTTTGTCGCTCGTGTCCGGCCCCCCTCCGGCCACGCCTAGCCACTCCACCCACATGCCCGCCGTCGTGCAATCGACGAGCGCGGCCCAAAGTTTGATTCCCTGGGACGGAGCCTGGTCGCAGTCTTAATCCTAGCCGAGCCGGCCTGCTAGGCGAGCCAGCGAGCCAGCCAGCGGCTCCTGAGCGGTCCTATTCTAGAGCGTTCCAAAGCGGTCGTCGAAGGGGCGGAAGCGGTTGCTGGCATCGGCCGCTGACGGCTGTCGGTGTAGTACGCAGGTGGCGCCGCTGTCCCGCTTCCCTCCTTGATTCTTGCTTCTTGCTTCCCTCGCACGAACCTAGGTTGGTTCCGCCGATCGGTCACGATAGACTCCCTCCCTCCTTGCATGCATGCCGCAACGCACCTTCGCACTACAGCACCGACCCCAACTACCTTTACTTTACTTTCCTCCTTCGTCACCCGGCCCTAACCTCCGTAAGCAAGCATAAGTTGCCCACCGCAGCCGCCGCCTCCTGGCAAGACGCGCTGTGCCCCGATCCGCTCGCCGCTCCCGCTCGTTCGGACGTCGCACAGCACAACAGCTCGACGGAGGCTAACCCATTCAACCTCACTATCCATCCATCCTCCTTCCATTTCATCCTCGCTGCCCCAGTCGCCGTTCATCCATCTATCCCTTTGGGCAATCCGATCCGATCCGATCCGGTCAACGATGATGATGCGGCGCGGCGGAGCGGAACCGACAACTGCATGCGTAACTCGGGGTCCTTCCTTGACACGGTGGTGTGCCCGTGTCCGTTCAGTTGGCTGCCTATGTGAGTGCTGTGGCGCGACCACATGGCCGCTCAGGATTGGGAGGGAGTGGAGTGAGCATCTAGGAAGGAGGTGGCGTAAGTACGAGCGAGCGTACGAGAGGTCCAACCAACGCCGTATCGTACGCAACGGACGTCTGGCGACATTGCATTTCGTCTCGTCTCGTCTCGTCTCGTCTCGTCTCGTCTCGTCTCGTTTCGTTTCCTCGCTTGCCGATCTGTCTCTCGCGTCCGCGCGGGGAAAGGAGAGGGAGCGGGTCCGCCGGGGGATACGGCATCAAGCTGCAGCTGTCGGAGGAACCATGAGGGAGGAGGACTCGAGTCGTCTCGAGTCGTCCGGCCGAGCGAACTCAGCAGTCGCCTTCTCCTATCGGAAAGCCGACCGCCTTCTTCTAATGCGATCCGCAGTCGGACTCTCACCTTCATGCGTACGAAAACCCTCGCCACCCCCTTCCTTTCCGACTGCCTTCTTCTGCCCCAAGTTCCCTCGAATGGAAAAGCCTGCCGGGACGGAGAGACAGAAAAAAAAACGTGGACACTGCAAGTCCTGTCCTGAGCGCAACACTCGATTTCATGGTATTTGTCAAGTCGAATCCCTCACTCGGACACCCTTTCCCATGTCGCCAGCACGCTCGCTGCCTACTGACCGCGGGCGGGCCCCCTAAAGATGGGCAACGTTCGAAGCTCCTTACCATCTAACTTACCGCTCGGCCCCTCTATCCCTCGCCTGCCAAACTTCGAATAGGACCGAGAATAGGAGCGCAAGCAGAGCGTAGCAAAGAGCACAAGAAAAAAAGGAAGAGAAGCAAAAGGCAGAAGGCAGATGTAGAATGTAGATAGCAAAGGCGGGCAGAGGCGGAGAGCGGATAGCACTGAGACGAATAAAAAACACGAAAGCGAAAACGAAACAGACGGCCCCAGATACCTACCCTGCGGGCAGGCGTCCATCAACGGCCACCAGCAGCCATAGCCACGGACACTCTCGCCTTCTGCGTCTCGTTCGCCCTCCTCAGCGAGCCGCCCACCTTCCTCAGGAAGAGCGGAACTAGCTTGCGCGTCGCGTCGAGCCTCGGCAGCCCCGCGCCCGCCCGCGCCTTGTACCCTTTCGAGGTGTCGTCCAGCACGCTGTACACTTCTGGTGGAGCGAACCACGCCCACGCAAAGTGGTCACGAGGAGAGAGACGCGGCCGAGGGGACGCGACGTTCGAGTATGCGCTCCCGTTGCTGTTCGTCGTGAGCAGCGACGGTCCGCTGACGAACGACGCCGCCTCGTCCTCGCCCTCCTCGCTGTCGTTTTCCCCCATGAGCACGGACCGTCCGCTTCCGTCGACGGCGTCGACGGCCACCTGTTCTCCCGTTCGAAGCATCGCCATCGTCACCACCTCATCCACGTCCACCTCCTCGCTCAGCTGCACGCTCAACGCTTGGTCCGGCCCGTCCTCGGCGGCAGCCAGTAGGTTCTTGCGTATATCGACGGCCCACCACACTTTGTTCCACTTGGTCCACCGTGCCACGTCATCCACCTCTTTGAGGATGGCCGCCTGCGTCTCCGACGATACCAACGAGTCCGAGACGAGCGCGTCCATGTCGACGCGCATATGAGGCGCCGACTGCTGGTTCGAGGCCTCGAGGTCGAGCGAAGAAGTGCGGAGGTAGCGCAAGCCTTTCCGGCACCACTCGCGGAGAGGCTGCGAATACGATGAATGTCGACGACGGTCAGTCGACTCCCGCATGTGCCCTCGCATCGCATGAGGCACCGACTTACGTCCAAAAGGTCGCCGCCGCGGACGTGAGCTTCGTGGAATAGATAGTACAGGCTCTGATTGTGTCGATCGCAAAGCTTGATGAAGGAAGCCAGCGCTGAAGGGGTGGCAGGACGGAACCAGCAGAGACGAGACGAATAACAGGTAGACAGGAAGCGGAAGTGAGAACGCGCGTGTCCAAGGACGACCCAGCTTCAATTCGAAGGACTCTCACACTTGTCGCTTCCCCTCGCCGTCTTGATTAAGTCGCCCAAGAACGCCTCCAAGTCCTTCAGTCGCTCGCTCAGGTCACATGCCTTGCTCCACTTGCTCAGCGGCCCGTAGAACACCACGTTGAGGCTGTCCTTGATTACCTTCACGAGCGCCGCCGAGCTCGCAAAGTCGACCACCGCGCCGGCGTCGCGAACGGACGAGAGCAGACTCAGATACCGAGTGAGCAGGGCGAGACACTTGGGAGGCAGTGGGGCATTGACGATGACTGCCACGAGATGTTTGCCCTTATCGGCTGCGTCACCGGGGAGACAAATCGAGCGACAGAAAGGTGTGAGAGAACAGCTGCTAGGAAGCAACGCCTTCGCCGACTCTCCACACTGACTGACCTGCTGATTTGACCTCCCTCGCCCTCTGCTCAGGCTTGCTCTGCACGAACTCCTCGACGGCCTTACACCACGTCGATCCCTGCTCCTTGCCCGCCTCGTTCAATACCTTCTCCTTGACTTTCTCCGCCTGCTTGCCCATCTTACGTCGCTCTCCCCCCCACACAGAGCTGAAAATTTGCTGAAGGAGCGAGTTTGCACCGAGCGGGCGGGCGAGCACGACGGCTAATAGGGCCGCGATCATCTTGGACGGGTCCGCGATGCGGAGAAGCTAGCGAAATCCGAGCCGACGCGATGAAGGGTCCCGAAGGAGGGCGAAGGATGACAAGATCAGTGATCGGAACAAAAAAGCGACGAAAGGGGAGGGAGACGGTGAGGAGACGCACCTGACGGATGCCCCACCACGGGGTGAGCACGTGCAGGACCCGAACTATCCCCAGCAACTCGCCAGCGTTGGGAGCAGTGACGAAGGCGGCGTGCAGCATGTACGCAACCCAGATTGAGGCCTTCATGACGGCATGGCGGTAGAGCAGCGGGAGGTTCTTGATGTGACCTGTGATGATGGAGGGTTAGCGAGCCCTGCCTGGCCAGCGTCGTCTGACTCGGGTGCGTATCTTCTCACCGACTTGAAGCGTGTCCCATGCCTTGTCCAAAGCCTTGGCTAGGAAGGGCATAATTGCAACGTTCGTCCAAATGAGACCGAGCCCGCCTTTTCCGTCTCGAAAAGGAGTCGCGACGCCTACTTACGATCTTCGACTATCTCTCCCACAAACTGCCTCCACGAATTGAGGATGTCTGTACCGGTCGGTCGGGCGAATCAAAAACGAAAAAAAAAAAAGAAAAAAAAAAGAAAGAAAAAAAAAAAAAAGAAAGAAAGAAAATGAGCTTGTAATTCCCCGCTTGCCGCAATCAGGGGCTTTAAAGTAGGTGAAGGAGCGCGCGCTCCAACTTACGATCGGTACGTTCGCCAGCCTTGACCCAGACTCGGTGCTCCTCAGCCAGCGTCTCTTCGCGCTCTTTTACCAGCTCGTTAACCCTCGTACGCTGTTCGGGCAAAAGGTCCGCCGTACCGTCTGACAGGAAGGCGATGAGCTCATTGCGCGCGGTGGAGGGGAGGACGTCCGGAGGAGAGGAGAGGAGAACGCGCAAGTAGGTTTGCAGACGCAGAGGGAAGGGACGATGGCACTTGGATGTGGTGGACGTCGGAACGCAAGGGAGGCGATCGGTGTTCTCGACGAGTGAGCGCAACTGAAGGTCACAGTGCACGCGATCCGGGGGCGAAATTCGGTCAGAGTCGCGCGCGCTCGATGGACGTGGTCGGAAGGGTCGCGTTCGCTCACCTTTGCGTCCAATTCGTCAAACCGCTCTGCAGCCTTTCGAGAGAAGATGACGGCCTTCTTCTCGGTCTGTCTCGCCATGACGATCACTTGTTCCTCTCCACGGCTCAATCCCACATCCTCCGTCACGGCCACCCACCAGCCGTCCGGAGACACCTTGCCCTCTCCGGGGAACACGTCGTCCACCAGCTCCGCCACGTCCTTTCCAGCCCTGATGGGAGCGGCAAAACGCTGGCCCTTTGGAGGACCCTTGCCATCGACGGCGATGCCGACGCCGCGAGCAAAGTAAGAACCGAGAATGCGAGTAAGAAGCAGTGCTAGCTGCTGCCTTTTCGTCGGCTCGTTCCGCTCCGTCGTCGTGCTCAGGTCGGAGAGAGCGACGGCGTCGAAGAACGGCTGAATTCGTTTCTGCCAGTACTTTGTCGGGGCCGTGTCCAAGCCGGGAAATGTCATGAGATGCTCTCTGAACTGTTGACTGAGCAGGGGCGCGGGCGTGACCGCTTTGGGGTCGAAGGCGGGCGCGTCGGGAGGTAACTTGGTGGGCGTGGGGGAGAAGGGAGGCGCGTACGCGGTGATGCCTCCTAGGACGCCCAGGCCCGCCCATTCGGTGGAGTAACGCAGGCAGACAAGGCTCTTGATGAGGTAATGGCGCTGAACAGGCGTCAGCCTCACCTTCGGCGTCGGCGTCTCCTCGTCCGGCGCTCGTGCTTTCTCCGGAACCGTCGTTGAACTCTTGGCGTAAGAGCTGGTCTTCTGCGTCGTGGGTTGGGAAGGGGACGGCTCCTCTATTGCCGTCGGCTGGGGCGAAAGAAAAGCTGAGGATGTCGACGCCGGCGACTGACCTTGAGCGGGAGGCGGCGCCGGCGTGTCCAGCTTGGACGTCGTCCCGGGATGATCGTTCGGGAGTCGAAAGCCGAGAGCGAACAACGACTTTGCCTGTTCCGCCTGCTCCGCCTCCTGCGTCCTCCTCGACTCCTCCTTCCGCTTCTCTTCCTCCGCCTGCTCCTTCTTCTTCTTCTTCTTCTTCTCGGCCCTTATCTCCTCCTCCTGCTGGCGGGCGGATCGTCGATGTTCGGCGGCGTAGGCGGCGGCGGGCGTCTGCGAGTCGTCGCCGTCGTCGACGGTGAAAGCGGACAACGACCGGCCGTTCTTGCTCGCGCCTCCAGGCTTGGCCGTGCCATCGCGCTCAGCGGTGCCGATCCCTTTGGAGCGAGAGAGCTTAGACGAGGTGGTAAAGGTGAAGGCGGGCATGGCGTCGTCTGTCCTCGTTCGTCCGTCCGACAACCGACCGTCCGTTTGTCAGTCCGTCTGTCCGTCTGTCCTCCTGAGAAATTAACCGGGTCTCGCGGTGAGGAGGATGGCGAGGACGAAGGGAGAAGTGGGGAGAGGGCAAGGCGGAGATGGATGTGGCTGGAAGGTATTTGGGCTGACGAGGGCGTTGGAGTTGCTCGTGATCCCTTTCCGCTGTCGTCCCCTCGGCGTCCATCCTCTCGTCCGAGGACTCTTCCGCATGCGGGGAAACGAAGCCCCGAGCTGCGGGCTACGATCTGCGACCGGCAACAGCGACGACGCGCATACACCCGCTGGGCGGAGTGAGACATCGTCCCACCGCCGCCCGCTGAGAAGTATTTTCGGCAGTGGTGTACATGCAATGTTGATCAAGAATCCACACGGGATCGCTGGATTCGACAACAAGGTAGCTCGGCTTCGACTCATGATGTCCAGTGCGGGGTAAAGCCCCCGATGGGGAGAGATCGGGCGGAGCCGGGGAAAGAGAATGGGTTACAAGGGGCCCCATCTTCCACCGACTCGCACCTGGGGACGCCCAAAACGCAACGGACGTCGGACGGCAGCGCAAGGAAACGCACGAAAAGGCGGACGAGTAGAACAGGCACCGTAATCACCAGAACAACTCGCCAAGAGAGTAGTACATGCGTAATGCTCGAGAAGAAGGGCCTGCCCTCCTCAAGGTCAGAGAGCTGTCAACATGGTCACAAATGCTCATCCTTCACGTGTCCCCGTCGTCGATCACCACGTCCTCCGCCTCTCGTCCACTCGCGCCCTCCGCTTTGTCCTTCTCCTTACCCTCCTCGGCCTGACTCTCTTCGCCATTCGGCTCTTCCTTCGCCTTCTCCTTTCCCGCACCCTCCTCCTGCCCCTTGCCCTTCTGTTCCCGAGGTTTGATGCTCCGTCGCCGGTTCAGCTGATCTTCCTCTTCTCCCCCCTGTCCCTCTTCTTCAACTCCACCCTCCGCCCCGGCCTCATCAGCCACCGTAAGCGACCCCGCTTGCTGCTCCCGTTGCATCGGCTCGCTCCCCGTCTTCCCCAGCGTGACGTCGCGCGACGGAGACTTGGACGGCGAAGAAGGCGAGGTGAGTCCCACCGTCGCCGCCGCTTCCGAGGCAGAAACGGACGACAACGGATCGGGTAGGCCGTCGGTTGCGATCAGGTCGTATGTACGGGCCAGTGCAAGGAACCGCGCATACAGAGACGTTTCGGCCTGCAGTGAGTTGTTAAATATCAAATGGGCATCAGCGGTTCCGACCAGCTGAGGTGGATCGACCGCCACGACAGGCCGTCCGAACGCACCTCGCAAGCCTCGAAAACCTCGCGGTGGTGATGATAAGTGTGTGCAAAGATGCGGCTCAGCCGGCGGGCGGTCGAGCCAAAGTGTCGAAGGGACGTGCCAGGGATTGCGAGACGGCTCGGAAAGTGGCGGGGCGAGTTGAGCAGCGCGGTTGTAAAGTCGATGGTGTGGATCACGTAGTCAATCGCACAGCATTGTTTCTGAGGCGGGGCGTTTAAGGCGCAGACATGTGGTTGAGAAAGGGGGAAGTAGACGCGTCAGTCGGGTTTTTGAGCGACCAAGCGATGATAATGTCAAGTTGACTCGGACCACGTACCTCTTCTCCGTGACTTGCACACAAGTACATCCAGTCTCCCGCATTCATAGCGTCGCACGTATCTGGCTTCTGGTTCTTGTCGCATTCTTGTTGCAGAGACGTTAGCCACGGCGTGGAGAGGTCGAGGGTTAAGCGTCTGGCAAGGCGGTACAACAGCGGGTAGAAGTGGCAGTGGATGAGCAAAGAAAAATGCCGCTCAGGGTGGAGAAGACGTTGACGGCGCGGCGCCAAGAAGCGCTCACCTAAGTTGCTCATAGATCCACACATCCGTGTCGACATGCCCATCCTCCGGCACCTCCGCCCCTCCTTCCTTCCCCTCCGCCTCTTTCCCCTTTCCAGCTGGCACAGCACCGGGAAGCGCAACCATCCTTTGCACATCATGAGGATCCTGGCGGATGAGGAGAGTGATGTACTCCTGTAGCTGAAAGGGTGAGTCGATGTTGTTGATGGAGGGAGGTAGTGGAGGGTGGGAAGGGTAAGCGTCCTGTCGGAAGGGGTGATGAGACGTAAGGAAAAACACGAAGGCAAAGTGAGCCATTGCAAATCGACTTGAAAAAACGCTCGTGAGTCCCGAAGCCGAGGCCGAAAGACGGTGACCGAACGACCTACCTCCATCCTCATCCCCTTGCGGAACCTCCGATAAGACGGGGCGACATGATCGTTTGCCGTATCCGTGGGCGTGACAATCGTCGTGGTCGTCATGGCACCTCAAATCTGGAGTCGTGCAACCTTAATCGAAGCGAGCGTGTGTAGGGGTAAACAGCCAGACTGACTACCGTATCTCGAGGGAAAAACGGGTGGCTGCAAGTGAGAAGGTGTGTGTCGGCGGCTCTAGGGGAACGAGCACATTCGCAGCGCTGCCTGCACGTGACATGTAAAGCTGACACGGCGCGCAGTAGCGACTCATCCTGAAGACGGAAGCAGGGCGTCTTTCTCTTCGTCTCGTGTCCTCATCGGTACGTTCTCTACACCATAGAAAGGTACGGACTCCCGTCGTCATGGTGCGACAGACTGTGCGTGAAAAGACGACGCGCTCGAGAGCGTTTCCCATTTTTTTATCTGGCTCTTTTGAGCCGAGTTACTGAGCATGAATTTCCGCCTGGAGTTGTTGAAGATGCAGCCGCGTTCCTTCGTGTCCGACGTGCGACCATGACAGAGTTGGCGAAGGAGATTCAGAGAGGAAGAAGATGCTCATATCATGTGCAATACAAGTACAGTCTAAATCGTCGGAACGAGAGAGCAAGGCACGGCCCTAGCTGGGACGGATCCAATGCGTCAGTCTTCGTCCATGGCTTCCGCAGTGCCATCGTCGCCCTCGACCACCTTGTCCTCGGCGTGGATGAGCTCGTCGTCAACGTGCGCCTCCGCATCCATCAGGGCCTCCTGATCTACCGCCACGTCTTCCTCCCCATCACCCCCTGCACCTATTGCCCCGGTGACATTGGCCGCCGTAAGGGCCTGCGAGTGGGAAGGGTCGATGGCAGTATGGGAAAGAGAAGAGGACACCATATGTATCATCGAGTCCATCATGGACTCGTCGAAGCGGTCTTCGAGGTCTTCAACGATCTGACGGATGAAGGTGTAGCATGGTGAAATGACGGAAAACGACGACAAGTAGAAGAGTGGGACCAAGTGTCAGCGACGGTGCTCTGTCGGGAAAAAGGGGCTTCCTTCATCTATGCGACCACAGACACACAGTAAAAAGCCCGACCCGCGCCGTCGCTGCACCTTGCAGGTAACTCACCGTATGCAGCTCGACTGCCGACTGGGGGGCCAAGTTAACGAGTTGGAGCTTCTCTACCTTTGTGAGTTGGATAGAGCGGAGCCCTTGCATAAGCGAGAGCACGCCTTCCTCGGATTGTCGAGTCGTTGGGAGGTACGTGGATGAGAGGTACGCGATTGTCTGGAGGAAGCAAGCAGAACGGTTCAACCGATGTGAACGGAAATGGGTGCATGAGAAGCGAATGAGGTTCCTGTGCATGCATAGTCCTCATCTTCGAGAGGCTGAGACGCACTCCAGCTCCAGCTCCTTCGACTCACCTCGAACTGCACCGTCCGCAAATTCTCCGGGACCTCCTTGATCCAGCTGTCATCATCCAAGGCCGTCTTACCGTCGTCCGCATCGCCCCCAGCCCCGCCACCACTGACAACGGCGGCAGAAAGGCCCTCCGTGCGCTTTCCCGAGGCTATGGAAGACTTCCTTCTTCGTTCCAGGCTCGCCTTAACCTGGCCCTTCTCCATGTCGCGAAGGAGGCGCAGGACCTCGTAATTGGAGAGGAGGGCCCCGCGCGGGTTGAGTACCTCCATGGTTCGTTGTCGGTGGGCCCCTCCTGGCCGTCGCTATTCCGACCGAATTGAACGGTCCCCACTACGTGTTCGTTTTGGTTCACCGTCGTTCGAGGAAGAACTTGGAAAACATGCTGCCGCACGACCTTAGAAATTCAACGGCAGTCCAGCGATTACAAGGTCACGTGAATGACTCCCCACACACAGAGCACCCACCACCACTCCCTGCTCGGACGGCCAGGATCAGCTACCCATTGTTCTCCCAATTTCGCTTGGGTGTGATTCTTGATTGCATCCACTCCCTCAGCTACTCCACTCCATCCTGAGCACTCCAGCAGTGCTGTCTACCCGGCATCCGTTGGCTCCATGGCCACCGCTTCGATCTACAATCAGTCGCGCACCACGCGCCAGATCTTGAAGCGCCATCGCAAGGAGCCGCCCAGCATCATACTGCATCTCTACCCATCCCATTTCCGCTTTGAGAAGCAGGTGAGCGGGGATGATTTCTGCTTCTGTGAAATTCTGCATTGCTCCTTGTTCTTTTCAATGATGCTAATGCGCCGGTCTTCACCTCGTTCCATTTACGTTGGAAGGATGGTGTGTTCCTGTTCGATAGCCCGATGAAGGTGAGTACACAGGAAGAACCGAATACTGGAAGAGCTTTTAGCTTTATATGGAGAGGAAGTCTTAATATTGTTCCCCTCCTTCTCAGGGCCTCCTTGAGTTTATCCGCGATCAGCGAGTTCCTCCAGCTCTCCTGGACGTGTTCGACCAGGCTGGCGTGAAGTTCTATGACGGTGAGCAAGACAGCATCTTTCCTGTTTCCCATATATCTTTCGCGCCCGTTGAAATGCGAATTGAAAAGCCTACGTCTGTGGCTCCTGTCCAGGATGTATAATCGTCGAAGTACACGACCATCGGCCATTATCGAACCCAGCCGGTGCCAATCCCCAGGCCCTACACAGCTCGCTATTCTCTTCCGCCAGCAACGCTGCCTCCTCATCCACCCAGGCACAACCCCAGCAGTTGCAACAACAGCAACAGCAGCGACCTGAGCTGTACCGCATCGTCCTTCACCCCAGCGAGGAGAGTCTATGGGCTGATCTACGGATGGTTAATGAGAAGGAGGATGCGAGGTGGACAGATAAAGATGCCATGGAGATCGAAGCTAGGATATTGGTCAGTCTAAAGATGAGCAGAAGGACTCAGAGAGGCTCGAAGCTCACGGCGTCTCTTTCGTGACGACCATCGCACGTTTGTTCCGGCCCTTCCTTCAGAACGTGACCGCCCCACCTCTCTGTCTGACGCCAGACTTCCAAGCATCCCGCATTGCGAACCTGATGCTGTGCACGACCACCCAGCCGTCTGCTTCATCGTCGGCTCTAGGTAAACGGAAATCGCGGGCTTTCAACTCGGTCGAAGTGGAGGAAGAGGCTCGGGAGAAACAGAGGCGGGATATGATCATGAGGATGATGGACGGAAAGGGAGACCGGTCGTTCCAGCCGACGTGCGTATCTCTTACTTTTTCTGCGATTGTTTGCGTCTGGTAGTAATATGCAGCGCTGCGCGGTTGGCTCAATTCGTATGGGCATGGCCTTGATTCGATTCTTCCCAACTTAGGTGGTCGCGCATCTCGTTCATCCAGCAATGGCGAGAGCGAAAAGCACGCGCCGATGCGGACGGCGACATGCAGAAGGAAGGAGGGACCGACGCCAGCCGAGATACTCAAGCCAAGCCCACTCCTACGCCCTCCGCCAACGGTGCGGCTGTTAAACCCGGCGATGGCGAGCCAGCGGCAAAGAAAGGAAAGGCGGAGGCGAAGAAAAAGAGCGCGAAGAAGGGCAAGGACGATGAGGAGCCTGTCGTTGCTGTCGCGCCAAGCGCAGAGGAGCAAGGCAAGGGCAAGAAAAAGGGCAAAGGGAAGGATAAGGACGCCCCGCCGGCAGCTGGTAGCGCGCCGGAAACGGCCGCGACGAAGCCCAAGAAGCAGTCCAAGAAGAAGAAGGATGCAGCTGCGGCAGACAATGCAAGCTTGGCTGGGAGCGAAGGCAAACTGGAAGAAGGTGGAGGAGGAGGGTCGTCAGCGGCTATGGCAAGGCCGGAGGACGCGTCGGCACAAGGAACCGTGGCAGGCAAGAAAGCTGCGAAAAAGCCTCCAGCAAAGAAGGCGTCGACATCAAAAACCAAGAAAGCGGACGGGGACTCTGTCTCCGCAGCGACAGGGGGACGAGCAGGATCTCCCGAAACGCCCTTGTCAGCAACCTCGGGTGGAGGTGGTGCGACGGCTGGGAGCAAGACGAAAGGCGCTAAGAAAGGGGGTGCTTCTGGTAACGGGACGGCCGCAGGTTCAGGATCTGCTTCGGCATCTGGCGGTGGTGGAGGGAGCACGTTTGCGAGCCCATTTATCACGAGTTCAGCGCCGGCCAGCCTCCCACCTCCTCAGTTCCAGCCCAGCCCAGCCCATCACGTTGGAGGTCAACATGGCCAAGGCGGCGGGCTGTCCTTACCCGGTCGGAGTCCCGCGCAGAGTGGTGGTGGCGGCGCGGGGATGAGCCCTTCCGGCATGGTTGGCGGCGGCTTGGGTCTGGGCATCGGAGGGATGGGAATGAGCGGGATCGATAGCGGTGGGGGAGGTTCATCCGCGGGACAACAGTCCGGGCAGGCAGGCCAAGGCAACCATTCGGACGCGTTGCCCGTTGGCGTGGGTCTCAACGGGCTGCGACTGGCGCCTCAGAACGGATGGTCGGGTGGTCGGTGACGGAAGGCAGGACGTGAGCGCGCCCCCGTCGCCCGACTGCGCCCTTGACTAGCATTTTTTGCGCTACTTGACGCCTTCATTTCCGTGAGACTGGCACGCTTGGGCGCCTTAGGTGGCCACCTACTCAAGTAGATGTGAAATCTCGTTTGGAAGTGCACAGTAGAGCGATTCTGCAAAAGTCAAGGAGTCTGACATCAGTGACACCGGCAAGCAGCTCTAAAGGATTTCGTGAACGAGTGCAAGCGATCTGGGAGCGAATCGGCGGTTTTCACTGGCTGCTCGTCGCTTTCGCTCCACGGATGGTTCTGCGGGAGAGTCTCTCAGGTCGAGGCACGCGGTCCTGATCCTCCTCCTTGCTGTCTCCGGAACGAGCGTTGAGCCAGCCTCGCTAATATAATATAAGCCAAGCAAGCAAAGAAAAGAAAGAGTAGAAAAGGAAAACGAGACAGAACACAATAGATAACGACGATGGCAGCTTCCTCGCTCAAATATTGGGCTTGCGGCTTAGTCAGCTCGATCGCCCACGCGCCATTGGGCGAGAAGGCGAACGACGTCGGTGAGGCTAGCGGCACCCGACAACTGTGTTACGCAAGGACCTCACCATGCCGACGCCGACTTATGTCTACAAGCTTATAGACTCTTCCTCTCCACCTCCATCACCGCTTCCTTCTAGCCTCGCCCTGAGCTCCCTCGACGCCGCTTCCGGCTTTATCCACCTCTCCACCGCCGTCCAGGTCCCCGGGACGCTGAAGCATTTCTTCGGCAGCGAAGCACGCGTGTACGTGCTCAAGATCGCGTACGGACGGGTGGAGAAAGAGATCAAGTGGGAAGACCCGGAGGGGCAAGTGTGTGGAGAGAGGGGCGGGGAAGGCATGTTTCCCCACCTGTATAACGGCGGGAAGCTCGGTCGAGATGAGGTGGAAAGCGTGGCTGTTTGGGATAAGGCAGAGGGGGAGGGCTGGGATGCGGTTGTGCAGAGGGAGGAGGGTTGGTTGGTGTACTAGATCATGCGTGGACGTCGAGAAGGTGAGAAATGGGTGAGAGTTCATTGCGTATTTCACCATGGCGTCACATAGAGTGTCGTGCAGCTGACAGGTATCCGGCCGTCCGTCTACCCCTACTGTTTGTCCCTGTCGACGATGATTTCTCTCGATCAGCCATGCCGCCCATTGCAATGGAGCAAGACAAAGACGATTTGTAACGCTGGAGCGAGATCGGAGGCAGCAAGCCTTGCCGACGCCCATAAGCTGGCTCATGTGCTATGCCTCCCGCCCTGAATGGGATTGGTGTCGCGGTGCGAGCGGGCACGTCGGTGATGTACAGCCCGCCTATGATATGAAATGCTGCGACTACGTCCTGACTAGTTGCGACATGTACATGCAGCCCATGTTCATACAGGACCTCGAGTTCGAGTGCCTCGGGTCGCCAGCCAAGCGTACCTCTCTCCTCTCCCCTCCGCGGCCGTTTTCATTCTTTCCCGTCCGTTCCTGGTTATGTTAGTTACCCCACTCTCGGAGTTTACCCTGCTTCCGGTTCCGGACGTCTTCCATCTTGACGACCGACTACAGCGACTTGAGCGAATCCCTCGCGCGATCATCGTGGCTGCCTGAGCCCGGGCCTGAGGCGGTGCGAGCAAGAGCTTGGATCGCTTGGCACGCCTCCCGCTCCGGATTCGTTTGTTTTTGTTCCTGTTCCTGTCCGCGGACAGTCTAACAGAGACAAGACGATACCATGGTGTAGCGTTGTGGATGGCGACCGCTGCATCCCACTCTCGATGACCATCCACCGCCGTCACTTCGACAGCCAGACAGCGATGACGATGAGAAGAACCGGCTCGCCGCCTTCCGCTCACGCCGAGCAGCACGTCCGGGACGCCCAACACGCTCGCCCAGGCCACTCCTTCTGTCTCCCTCTATCAACCATTCATCCATTCCAGTGCTCTTGGCAAAGCGAAAGCCCTCGCTTGCCTGCCCGTGGTTCGGCGGACAGCGCCAGAGCGAGCCAGGCTCAAAGTTAGCCGGCCGAGCATGAGCCAAGCATACACGCATGCCCGCTCGGCCCATCGTCGTCGGTCATAAAGAACAGGACAACGCGGCGCTCGACGCCTTTGACCCGTCTGAAGCGCTCGCTTCACCTTCGAGCCGCGGTCATGTCCTGGCAAGCCTATCAGACCGTCGCACTCGCCTCTTCGCCCGCGTCGAAGCCCAGCAGCGTCGACGTAGACGTCGAGCGCAACCACTCACGACCTACACCAACGAGCCAGCCTACCTCTGCCGCTCCGTACGACACCTACTTCGACGCTCGCCCCCCTCCCCCTTTGGAGCGCATGTCGCAAATCCAAGGCAAGGACGACCTCGACTTCCGGGTCGCCCGGCACAACAGCACCGCACTCCGAAGCATTCTCCTCTACTCTTCCTCCGTGTTCGTCGTCTCCGCAGTGCCCACCATCGGCCTCTCCCTCTTCTGTTTCGTTCTGAATCCCTGGGTCTTCGCCGGCGGCGCCGACACCGGCCTCGGTGGCGGGCTCGGAGCCACGTCGTCCGGCCACGGCATAAGCTCTATCCTTTCCAAGGGGAGCATCACCACGATGCTGTTGATCAGCCAGCTCTCCTCCCACGCCATCCAGCTCACTGTGCCCTTGCCATGGGCATCGACGCCTGGCGGCTCGCCGGGATCTGGCTCAGGAATAGTGACAAGGGCGGAACGGACAGGCCGACCGACGCCTTTGCAGTGAGTCCCACCGCAACCTTTCCGCCGCGCCATCTCCCGATTGCACCCATCATCTCACCCACATTTTTTTCTCCCACACAGGCTCGGCTTCTTGTTGCGCATGATCAACGGCGCCAATATTGCCTCGGCCTACTTTCTCTCCCCACCATCTGGATCGAGGCCCTCTTCGTTCTCTCTGTCCTCCTTTCCCTCTGCTATCTCTCCACCGCCTTCGATACCTGGTTCCACGGCGCCTCCGAAGCCGCCGTATGGATCGCTTCCAGCGCGGACGCTGTCACCAGCCCGACCTCGTTCGGCCGCGTGATCGATGCGAGCGCTTGCGTTTCGGCTCCTGTTCAGGGCACCTGCTTGCGCAGCTCTGCCTCCAACGTCACCGCCAACGTCTTCGCAGCCGCCATTCCCGAAGGCCTGCGCGCGCTAAACAACCAGTCCTCGTTGCACAACGTTATCACCGTCGGCCAGACCGCCCTTATCGTGCCCCCCGTGGAAGCGACGGCCAACTTTACATACACGGCCGACACCATTGGGGCACCTCCGCGCAGGGATTCAACCTGACCAGCTTCCAGTGGGGCAACGTGCGGAGCGGGGCCCTGGTCGGCGCCTTAGCGCCGGAGAACCACAGCCTGACGCAGGTCTTCTCCGTTTCCAACCCTTTCTGCATCGGCACCATCGTCAACGGCCTGTCGTGGCCCACGGCCCTCCTGGACACCGGACCGTCCTGCGGTGGGTTCTGGTTCGAGCTCAGCTCCGGCGCGGGGAATGTCCTCCGCTGCGACCTGGGCGTGAACAACGTGACGACTCGTACGCCACAGATGGTCAGGTGGGCTACACAATCAAGCAGTCCATGCTAGCAGACGCGTGAGTGACGGGCTTTGTGGCCGACCTACTCGACTCGGCTTCCGGAACGCCCGGCGCGTCGACGAGCCTCATCGGTCAGCGCGTGGCATCGCGTCGAATCAAACAGACACCAGACCGGAAGCGGAGCAGGCGCAGGAGTACGCGTCTGCGTTCGCCACCGAACTCGCTCGCTCCCTCGTCGGCATGGGCGCAAAGATGTACGTGCCCGCGCCTACGAAGCAGCTGCTGGGCACGATGACGCAGATGCTCGGGGCGAGGGTAAAAACGTTGCCTTTGGCCTTGCTCCTTGCCACCAACTTCTTGTACTGGTGAGCGCCAAACTTGCCTTGTCGAACACACATCATCCGCCTGCTGCTCCTAAACTGACGAGGAGCCCTTCTCTTTGCGCCCGCCCTTTCCCCTCGTTCCTTTCTCAGCGTCGTCATCGTCTTTCTCACCGTCCGCGCCATCGCCTGGCTTCACCAGCCCTACAATCGCCCTCGCCCGCGCCCGCCTCGCCGACCCGCTGACGCTAGTCCACGCCGCGTACTATCACACTCGCGACGACGACCGTGGCCTGCGAGGCACGGAAGACAGCAGCCAGTTCCTATGATGACTATCAAGGGACGGGTGCAGAGTCAGAGGAGGAGGTGTTGTCCGACATCTCCAGCTCCCGACCGCCACCGCCGCTGCCGATGGACGGAGAGGGAAGAGGTACGGACTATGTCGACGACACAGGCCCACGGCCCTGGTCGGCCGTGTTTGACCGAATGCGTGTGTCTACGGCGACGTCGCGCGCCAGCTCGGTTGGGATGGACATGAGTCCGATCTTGGCCAAGGAGACCGAGAAGGGCTCCGAGGAAGCCGAACTCGGAAGCGCCGGCGGGGAGAGGAAAGGGATGGGCAAGGGCAAGGGCTGGGGAAAGATGTCGCAATGGAGAAGGAAGGTGCACCGGAGGGCGAGGGAGTGGCAGGACGAGCCGCTGCGCCTCTTCCCCACCGAGACGGAGAGGGACAGGCTCTCGGTCGGCAGGGTGGACGGTGCGGCCGGGCCGATCGGCCCTGGCTACTTTAGGGTCAGGAGGCAGGCCGCCGTTTCGTGGGATTGAGGCGGCCGTGCGAGCGGCTATGGCGTCGTACTTTTTCTTTCTTTGTTCCCCCCGCGCCTTTCCCCCATTCCACAGTATACCCCTCTCCTCCCTCTACGCACTGCACTTGTCTCGCGAGCGTCCATTTATCCGTCCGTCCGTTCAAGTGTCCGTTCCATCCAATGTTTGCAGATCGTGTACTCTCGACCAACGTACGTCATGCCTCCCGTGGCCAGTTTTGTCGGTTCGGTCGTGACCCGCTCTAGTCCTAGCTCCATATGCGCATCGACAGACGGGACGTCCGAGCCCTTCTTCTAAGGTCTCTGCTCTTCTCTGCTCTGCTCTGCCGTCGCTGCCGCTCACAGAACACGTGGTAAGTAGGGCCGAAGAGGTGGCCAGGGACGGCTCATACTGGGAGAGGCGGGAATAAATGGCCGAGTGGGACTAGGAAAGCAGTTTAGCAAGAGTCGACGTCGGTCGTTCATTTTGCCTGCGCGTGTGACCCGACCCGTACGCGTATATCCGGTACTCCGGTAAAGTGTGACGTATATCTTTCTTTGCTCCGGAATTCCTGTTCTTCTCGTCGTCCTTGCTCCGGTCCGACGCTGTCTTCTCGTCGTCCACGCATCGTCTGAACTGAGTCGAGCTGAGCCTCTTGACGTCCACACCTTTCACGCCGTCCACTCCTATCCTTTCCTCCATCACGTCGAACGGTGCTCAGCAGGGCGACCGCATGCTCTGCTCGTCCGACTGCCTGGTAGACGTCCTCTCCATCTCAGCGCGCATCCCGCCTCCTCCCACCGTTTCTCACTGCCCTCCCTTGTCTCACCACCTCTCTCGACGCTCCGAAGATGAACAGCTCCGCTTCTAAAGCCGACGACGGGCCCACCGGCTTGCGCCCGGATGGTACGCCCCGTCGACTAGCTGTACTCACCAGCGGCGGCGACAGCACTGGCATGAACGCTGCCGTGAGGGCCGTCGTCAGGACGGCCATTTCAAGGTGAGAGCGGATTCAGGTTTCGACGGTTTCGACGGTTTCGACGGTTCCGTTGACCGCTCTCGGTGCCCGCCTGTCTGACCTAGCCTGCTCTGACCTCGTCGCTCGCTTTCAAAGAGGCTGCGAGGCTTTTGTCGTTCGTGAAGGCTGGGAAGGACTCGTTCGCGGCAACTGCCGGGAACGGCCAGATGCGACGACGCCGCCGGGAACACTCGATGTGAACGACGCTGTAGCCGTGTCTGCCACGCCGGAAAAGAAGAACAGGCCGAAGGATCCCAACAAGTCGTTCAAGCGAGCCGGTTTCGCCCCCGTTTCTGTAAACCCGGCTGCGATGATTCAGCCGATCAGCACCGCATCCGCACTCGAGGCGCATCCTCCCACCTCGGAGGCCCAATCCAGTCAGATTAGCACTTCTCTCGCTTCACGATCCTCTTTGACCACACATCCCATCCAGTGCGCGTCGTGGACGAACAGGGAGAGCAAGTTTGTGCCCACGTACGGAGAGGGCGAGCTTCTGAGGGAAGGAGCCAGCGAGTCAGAAGAGCTCGGTCTGAAGGGAAGGTATATCGTTCAAGTTGGCTGGGACGACGTGCGGGGATGGATGGATCAGGTGAGGAGCAGAGCACCACCGCCACGTTCTCAGCTGCTCTTGATGCTCGACGGCCCACTTAGCGCGGCGACATCCGCGCCTTCCATTCGCTTTATCTCACGCCGCACAGGGAGGCACGCTCATTGGCACGGCTCGGTCACAAGCGTTCCGGACCCCGGAAGGACGTTTGCAAGCCGCTTTCAACCTCATACAGCACGGCATCGATGCTCTCGTTGTCTGCGGTGGTGACGGCAGCCTGACAGGTGCTGACAAGCTCAGATACGAGTGGCCTGACCTCGTGAAGCGGCTGTTGGCGGATGGTGAGCGAGCTGGCGGGAGCGGGGCGCTTTTTCTTTTCGTTCTCACACCCCGTGTACATCCTTTCGGTCTCTTTCTTCTCAAATCGTCACGGAGGTTAGTGCGCATCACGGAACAGCAAGCGAAGACGTACGCCCACCTGAACATTGTCGGCCTTGTCGGCTCGATCGACAACGACATGGCAACGACGGACCAGACGATTGGCGCCAGTACAGCGCTCCACCGCATTTGCGAAGCCGTCGACAGCATCTCCTCCACCGCCGCCTCACACAGCCGCGCCTTTGTCGTCGAAGTTATGGGCAGGCATTGCGGGTGGTTGGCTTTGATGGCCGGCATCGCGTGAGTAGCACGTGGTGGTCGCCTATAGCCTTTCTCCTGGCACGTCCCTCACTGAGGCCCACTTGTGTCCGCGCTTTCTCCTTTACAAAGCTCCGGCGCCGATTTCATCTTCGTTCCCGAACGCCCGCCCGTTTTGGATGATTGGGCGACGGAGATGTGTGATGTGCTGCAAAAAGTGAGCTCCGCGTCCGTCCGAATGGTTTTTCGGTGTGCTAGACGTGAACCCTCAGGCTCTTCAAACGTCTACCCGTACGTGTCCAGCATAGAGAAGTCGGCAAGCGCAAAACGATCGTCATCGTTGCTGAAGGAGCCATCGACAGGAACCTGAAGCCGATCAGGCCATTTGAGATCAAGGACGTCCTATCCGACCGGCTCTGTCTCGATGCGCGGGTCACCACCCTCGGCCACACTCAGCGTGGTGGCAAGCCTTGTGCGTATGACCGCGTGCTCGCCACTCTGCAGGGCGTGGAGGCGGTAGAGGCAGTGTTGAGCGCCACGCCCGACAAGCCGAGCTATATGATCGGCATCAGCGAGAACAAGATCACCAGGAAGCCACTCGTGGAGGCTGTCGAGATGGTGAGACCGGCGTCGTCCAACGTCCCCACCGGTCGCAAAGGAGCGTGCGCTCAGACAGAAATTTCTACCGTCTTTTTCAGACCCAGCGGGTGGCAAAGGCCATCGCGTCTAAGGACTTTGACCTGGCCCTCAGTCTGCGTGATCCGGAGTTTGAAGAATCGCTCGAGGCTTTCTGGAAAACGGCCAAGATCGAGTCCCCTCCAGCAGCCTTGCCGGAGGCGCGCCCGCGCCAGATGCGCGTCGGTATCATTCACGTTGGCGCTCCCGCCGGCGGGATGAACGCGGCGACGCGCACCGCGGTACGATACTGTCTCGGCAAGGGGCACACGCCGCTTGGCATTTATAACGGTTTCACGGGTTTAATCGAGGACAACGTGAGCGAGCTGTCCTGGCTCCGCGTCGACGGCTGGACCGTCCGCGGAGGCTCGGATCTAGGCACGAACCGTGTCCTGCCGGACGTCGTCGACCTGGGCGCCGTCGCAAGCAGGTTCCAAGCACATAGGCTCGACGGGCTGATGCTCATCGGCGGCTTCGAGGCTTTCTCGAGTTTGTCTATCTTGGAGAAGGCTCGCTCCACATATCCTGCGTTCCGAGTGAGTCCTATGGGACGGCGTTCGAGCGAGATCGAAGCGATGACGGGTCTTGATGAGGCTTTCGTCGTGCGTTTTCTTCAACCCCCCCGGTCTCCAGATTCCTATGGTGGCTCTCCCAGCCACCATATCGAATAACGTGCCCATCACAGAGTTCTCGCTCGGATCGGACACATCGCTGAACGTGCTCGTTGACGCCTGCGACGCGATCAAGCAGTCCGCCAGCGCGAGTCGCAACCGCGTGTTTGTCGTGGAGACGCAGGGCGGGAAATGCGGATATATCGCGGTCATGGGCGCGTTGGCGGTGAGTGCGGCAAAAGATGGGTGGGGTGGATGATGGGAGAAAGAAAGTCGGTTCGGTTGGTCGTGGCGCCGTTGACTGACTCGCTTGCCTTTATATATCGCGCTTCGCGCTTCCCAGGTAGGAGCGGTGGTCGTGTACACTCCGGAGGTCGGCATCAGCCTCGACATGCTGCGCACAGACGTCGAGTTCCTCAAGCGCCGGTACGAACTGGACGTGAAGGGCAGGAGCGAGGGGCGATTGGTCATTCGGTGAGTCCATCCTCCTTCCTGCTTTTTCTTTGCCATCCCTCCTGATCCCGCGCCGCTTCTTTCTTTTGCGTCGTTCGCGTCAGGAACGAAATGGCGTCCGACGTGTATACCACAGACGTGATCACCAAGATCCTCGGTGCCGAAGGCAATGCCCTCTTCGACTCGCGCTCGGCTTCCTTGGGCCACACGCTCCAAGGAGGCACGCCGTCGCCCTTGGACCGTACCCGAGCCACACGCCTTGCCGTCAAGTGCATTACTTTCCTGGAGGAGCACGTTCACTCTCGGCCGTCAGCCCAGACGGAGGGCGCTGGAGGGCCGTCTACCGATGGACACTCGTCCAGCTCTCCGGAAACGGCAGCGGTGATCACGATCCAGGGCTCTAGCATCGAGTTCACTTCTGTGGCGAAGGTGGCCGACGCGGCGGACGTGAAGAATAGGAGGTGAATCAAAGCGCCCGGCCAGTTTCGCCTCGCTTTTCGACGTGACTCATACTGACTCCTCCGATCGTTCCGGACCTCTTTTGGCCATCCATCCCCTGCGACAGAGCCAAGAACGCATGGTGGGCAGGCATCGTCCACTTGGTAGAGATGATGGGTGGACGAACGGGTGAGTTGTCGCAGACTGCACGCTCTCTTTACCGCCCCTCGTCTCTCTTGTCTCCATCCTTCGCTCGTTCTGGCCGCTGATGACATCGACGAACTGGTTCTCGTCCTCTTTCCGCCCCTCGTCCTCTCAGGTCTCGCCGGGCCGCGGAAGACTGGAGCGTAGCAGCTCGCTTGAGTGAGCTCGAAAACATGGGCACGTGTCTTGTCTGGGGATATGGATGTACGACTACTCTACTCTCTCCGGCCCTCTTACCTCTTGTCATTCTACCGTCCCGAAACGTGTCACAATTCCATGTAGCCTTCCTTGCTGTGTGAGCGTGAGGTGAAAATAGTGTATCTGTAATGAATTATATTGCCGTGCTCTGCTCCTCGAGGACTGGCGGCGGTTAAGGGCTGATCATGACGGTTATGGGAGTGGCGACGGGCGCTCGCTGGTCCGAGCTGAGCCGCATCCGTCGATCGTCCGACGAGATCCGAAGATGACCACGTGCTTCTTGGCGGAGGCAGACGCCGATCCGCCTTGTCCGTCTTCTTCTTCTTCCCGGCTGGGCAAAAGAAAAAAACAGATCCGGTCTGCGATCACCGACGACGGAGCGCATCAGACTTGCTTGGCCCCGCACGCCCCAGCAACTGACTGACTGACTCGGCCTGCCTGACCGCTGCCCCATCGCTCTCGCCCTCGCCGCTCATCTTCGCGCTTCATATCCTTCCTGCTCTTTCTCCCACCACCATCTTGCTCCGCTCTCTCAGTGCTCCCCGCTTCGCCTTACTCCGCCATGACCATGGGTTCTCAACCGAATGCCACCGTCGATTATGGCTACTACCTCAGCGACTCCAGCAGGAAGAGGCAGCCTTCCGCCAGTGCGTCCTTATTCCACCTTTGTCCAGTCCCTTCCGGACTTGGTGGCCGGCCAGCGACGAACGACCGGGACTCTTTCTGACCCTGCCTTCCTTGCCTCGCAATTTCACCTTTGGCTTGCTCTCGACCACAGTCCGCTCCCTCTTTCCTGTCGCCAAGCTTCCTGGCATGGTGAGTGAAGGGCCCTCCGAAAGGCATCCCCCGAATCGTGCCCTCGTCTGGTGGCGTGCGCTCGCTGTGCTGGCGCGGTCCCTCACTCAAGCCCCGGCTCTGCTTGTCTCCCCCGTCTTTGTGGCTCCTTCATCAGATCTGTGAGTAAGAACCGCACTCTCGAAGGGATTCTATCCTATCGCTCTCGGCTTGCCCCATATGCCCATATTCTCGCACGCATGTCCGTCTCTCGGCCCGTTCGCCGCACGCGATTCTCACCGTACCGCCTCGTATCGCCTTGTCACCTCGCCCTTTTCAGCCTTTCTGGCCGGCCTGCCCAATCCGACCACATTCCCGATCACTTCTCTCTCGCTCAGCGTCGCCGTCCCCGGCTCCACCACGGACCCTGCCACCTCTTCCAACCCGCCCTCCCAGACCTTGACCATATCCGGAGAGGACCTCGAAAACGCCCTCCAGTACGGCGCCACCGCTGGAGCGCCGAGATTGGTCGAGTGGCTGGAAAAGTTCCAGGAGCGTGTCCACGGCCGCACTCGTGAGGGGCCCAAGACGCCGGGTGCGCAGAGCAACTGGAGGATTTCAGTCGGGATGGGAAGCCAGGATTTGTTGAACAAGGTGAGCCGAGAAGCGCCTGGTTGAAAGCTGGAGGAGAGAACGTCAAGCCGGACCGGACCGGATCGAGTGGGGAACTGCCCAGCGCGTCTTCGAGATCGACGCTGACCCATTTCTCTCCGCATCCAGGCCTTCGACGTCCTTATCGATCCCGAAGACTCGGTCTTGATCGAGTCTCCCGTGTACGCGTGAGTCTTCAGGTATTGGCAATCTCAGACTCCGGCCGCCGATTGGAAATTTGCGTTTTCTGACAGTACCTCCTCACGCGCGTTCGATCGCATCCAGCGGTGTCATACCGCCCCTTCAAATGCAGGGCTGTACGCTGTTCGAAGTGGAAAACGACGGCCAAGGTCTCTCCCCCCCAGCCTTACGCTCCATGCTCGCCAACTGGACAGCCCCCGGGTCTTCCACCGCTCACCGCCGCTTCCCCAAGATTCTTTATACCATCCCCAACGGCTCCAACCCGGCTGGGACGACGGCTTCGGAGGAGCGCAAGAGAGAAGTTCTCGCCATCGCGAGGAAGTACAACCTCCTTATTCTCGAGGACGACCCGTACGCTTACCTCTCCTTCGTCGAGACCGCCTCCGGGAGGAACAAGAGCTACTTCACCCTGGAGCTAGAGGGCATGGAACGGTGGGGGTGTGGTCGAGTGCTGAGGTTCGACTCGTTGAGCAAGGTCCTCAGCGCCGGTCTCAGAATCGGTTTCGTGACCGGCCCGGTGCAGCTGTTGGAAGCTATCGATCGCCACACGCAGAGCGTGAGTCCACATCCCGTCACTTGCGTCGGCCCCGTTCGACTTGTCTGACCATTTTCACTTTCTGACTTGTTGCTTAATATCTTAATAAATATTCTTTGATTTTTTTTCTTTCTCCCACTTTCCGTTCACCCACGCAGTCCACTCTCCAGCCGTCAGGCCCATCGCAAGCCATTACGCTCGCCCTCCTCGAGCATTATGGCATCGACGGTTTCCTCAAGCACGTGGACGGTGTTGCCAGTTTCTACAAGGCCAAGCGAGACGTGTTTGAGAAAGCACTCGAGCAGCACTTGACCGGGCTAGCCGAATGGGTACGTCCCCGTCGGCGCCCTTTCCTTCCTTTTCGCTCGTTCTCTATTCCGTTATAAGATCGCTCTCCTCGTCCACGCCGCCATGCATGGCTGATTGATCTTCTGCTTCCTTTCATTTCCATCTTTCTCCCGCGCCCCGCAGGTGACGCCCGTCGCCGGCATGTTCTACTGGCTCCGGCTGCTGATCACCGACTCGCCGGACGACGAAGGAGACAGCTTCGACCTGATCAGCAACAAGGCGCAGAAGAACCTCGTCCTTGCAGTTCCGGGAATGGTGAGCTGGAGCTTCTTCACCCCTATCTCCTCCAGACGCGGAAGGGGTTGTACATCGCCTTTCCAGTGTTCCTGTCGCTCATCTTCTCCCCTTCCCCATCCCTCCTCGACGGCATTTTCAGGCCTTCTTCCCCAACGGACGCAAGAACCCGTACGTGCGCGTCTCCTTCTCCATCCCCACCGAGGAGCAAATGCAGGAGGGCCTCCGTCGGCTCCGACAGGTCATCCTCGACGCCAGGGCTGAGAATGCGGTGGCGAAGAAAGAGAAGCGCGCGAACGGGGAGGTGAACGGGTCGGCGTGAAGGGACGGTTTGGTGGTACAGGAAAGCCATAGATATCGTTATATATAGCCCGGCGCCCAGAATGCGCCCTCAGGGCGTCTTAGATGGACACGGCGGATTCGTCTTAACTATGTATTGCGTGATGTATTGCATGGGGAGGACGAACAAGATTGCACGAGTCAGTGAATCTTGAAATGGATTACATTACAAATTTAAATTCCGAGCGGCCGTGTTTTGTTTGTGCGTGACCTCAAACGCGTCGACGCGTCTTGGGCCGATCTCAGCGGAGCGACGATGCGAGCCGGACGTGCTCAGATCTTCCATCCCCCAGCTCGACTTCAAGTCCGCCGGCCCTCGTCTAGCTCGAGGTACGGTAAGCAAGAAAGATAGGTGGATCTTTTGGGGATCCCCTTGCTACCTCCTTCTGCTCGCTACCGTCGCGCGGTGTCGTGATTTCGCACTGGGCCCGGCACAAACGGCAGAATGCCGGCCATCGTGCCCTCGCCCCTAGGCCTATACTCGCCCATTCGTGCCTCCACCCCTGGCGACACCACCTCTTCTTCCCTCCCCGACATCTCACTCCCTCGCGGCACCGTCAGCCCCCTTCCTGTGCGGCGCGGCTATGATCAGGACGACAAAGCCGCGGAGGACACTGCTGGCTTAGGCCTTACGGAAACGATACCGATACCGACAACACCCGGATGGCAGACCGAGGAGCTGGCAGAAGAGTGGGTGGAGCAGCCTTCTACGGAAGACATTCAGAAGGAGGAGGGGAGGAAGCGAGACGGTGGAGATGGAGAGACGGATACGTTGGCAAGGAGTGTAGAGCCCACCGGCGCCGTGACGGCCACGGTCACCCAAGCCATGGACATGTCCCTCGCCTCCGCCTCAACCGCCCACATTGAGATCATTCCCCCTCGCGCCTCCCTGTCTCCCACGGGCAACGCCTCCTCTTCGCGATCCGCCGTCTCATCCTCTTCCACTCCCGTCGCTGGCACGTTCGTCGAGAACCCGGACGCATCGATGCCCGCCATCGCGCCTTGGACGCCCCTCCGACCGGACGGCTCGCCGAAGAAAGATGGGAAGAGGGAAATGACTAGGGGCCTTTTCAGTCCCTCCAAGCTCGAGGCACTCTTTCAGCCCCCGACTCCGCCTGATGATAGAAGGAACGTGGCCGGGGACGAGAAGAAGCGGAGTGACGGTCCACCATCCACGCCCTCGCCACGTGCTCGTCATCGCCCTAGCAAGTCTTTCTCCAAATCGCCCCCTTCTGGCGCTTTCACCTTTGCAGTCCCCCCGGACGCACACCGGGCAAGTCCGGCGTTCCGTATCGATGGGGTGACGGCGAGCAGAGATAGCCAATCCGGCTCGGGCAAGCGCGACGGTGACGGCGACGGTGACGGCGACGGTGACGGCGACGGCGACGGCGACAGGAAGGAGGAAGGGGTTCGGGCGATGAAACTGTTCCAATTGGACTACGACAGCTTTACGCGCGAGCGCATGTCCGAGATTGTCGCGAACCTCACGCCTCGGAACGCTCGGGCTCGAGGACGACGAGGAGGACGGATACGGGGACGATCAGATACGGGTACAAAGGCGCGCTTGGGCGCGTTCGCGGGATCGGTCGACGACGAGGAGGAGGACAGGGAGCGGATCAGGGAGAGAAAGCGCATCAAACTCACCCCCGACTTGGACGGTGAGGAGGAAGAAATGTCCTTAGACGTCACGGACGACGGCTGTCTGGACGCAGAAATCGGAGGCGCGCCGCGAGTTCGTGGCCTTGCGGAGGAGACAGAGAGCGAAGGCAGAAGCGGATGGGAGGATGACCCTTCGTCTGACGACGACGCTCATCGCCCCCTCGCAAGCTCAACGCCCATCCCTTTCTCGCCAGAGGACGAAGACCGTCGCGGCGACGCCACGCAGCCTCGACGCGACTACGTCAAAGACTCGGCGCTCGTGATGGCCCAGATTCGCGGTATGGGTCGCACCTCCAGCTGGAGCTGGGGCGCAGACTCTAAGGACGGTGGGGACGATGTCAGGGGTGCCAAGGCCGTCCAGCCGGCGGACGGAAGCAGGGCAAGGCAGAATTACGCCCCCGCCCGTGGTCCCAATGTCGTTCACATGGAAGGGGAGGACGGAGAGAGGGAGGAGGAGGCGACGGATCTGATGCGCAAGTCTCGAAGGAAGGTGCCGGCGTCGAGTGCAGACGGCTCGCACGAGGCCCGCCGGTCCAAGACGGGAGCGGAAGGAGACGACGGACGCAGGCCCGTTCTTCCGGCGCCGATGTTGTCCCCCGTCGCGAAACGAGACCGGCTCACTCGTATGGGCGCCGACGGGGGCTTCGACCAGACTTCACACGTCGACGGTGATGGCAGCGCCGCCGGATTCCAGCAACGGCGGAAGCGCGTCGAGAGCCCTCGTAGGGTGCTCAGACGCCTCAGCGCCGCTTCGGAAGTGGAGCTCGAGCTTGCACAAGAATATGAGAAGGAGTGGGAGGAGGACGGAGCACGAACTGGCGAACTCCTGGAACCCGGAGCGCGTGTCGACGACGGCGCTCAGGATGGCGCCTCACGGCTGCAGGCCCAAGTCCGAAGAGACGGCGCGCGTCCCCCCGAAACGGGCAGCCGTGTCGACAGCGACCGATACCGCGACTTGCCTCCGCCTCGCTCCCGGCCCTATCCGCTTCCACTTCCTGTGGCCACTATTCACCCTCCGTCGCCCAAACCTAAGATCCTCGCTGTCGACAATGGACGGGCTTCGCGCGGGGACGACGGCAAACATGACCTCCACGCCCCGTCTAGCCCTACAAAGAGACACTTCCACACCCAGCCTGCTCGAAGTGCTCAACGTCACCGGCAGCCGGTCAGTGTGCGTCAGATGGTGGAACAGTCGGAATCTCGTTACCAGGCACAAGCGGGAGAGACGGGCGCAGTTCAAGCGCGGGAGGAGCGAGTAGCGGCGATGGGCTTGGGACGACCCGGGCAATCGCGCCTCACCGTACCCAACATATTGGGGCCGTCGGGCTCGTCGACGACTTCTCGCTCCCGCCCTTCAGGCTCCGGATCCACGTCCGATTTCTCTCAGCGCGGCGCAAGCGGCTCAACGGCGCCTACGTCCGTGGCAGGGTTCTCGACGGAACACCAGTACACTGGCTCGTCTATTTCTCCCTACTTCTCCGACGCCGCTCACGCTCCCCAACCTGCTCGTCCGGACACGCTCTCTCCGAGGTTCCGCATGACCACTCTGACCCCGAACGACGTGCAGAACGAGATCGCGGCGCTCGTCGGGGAAAACCACTATTTCGATCCGGCAAAGCAGCGGTGGGTGAGACGGAGGGGTGGTGCGACAGACGGAAAGCGGGCCGGCGTCGGAGAGTCCGGGCAGGGATCTGACAACGCCACCGAAGATGACAGCGAGGATCCGTTCAGGGATATACCGAGCCTTCAGCACAGCGGTCGGGCCGCCTCGCAAGGCTCACGCCCGGAAGTGCGGATGGAGCCAGTCAAAATGCACGGGCGGGAACGTCTCTTTTCCGTGCAGGGCGAGGAGGATGGCGCCGTGGGCGACGCAGACTATATCTCCAACCGCGGTAAAGGCGCTGACCACAGCGACGGCGACGTCGACGCGGAGAGATACGGACGCGACCGGCCTGCAGCGTCGAGACATCGACAAAGCAAGGTTCAGCCGCTCACCGAAACTGGCGTGAAGGCCGCCCTGCTCTCTGTGGACAAAGTCTCTTCCGACAAGGCTCAGCAGATCTTGGTCGAAAAAATGGAACGGCCGAATGACGGCACCCGGCGTTTGGCGAGCACTAAGCTGACTTCGGCCGTTGTCGCCCAACGCGAGTCATCCAAAAGTCCGTCGATGCGTGACGGTGACGGCGCCGCGGTTAGTCCAGCCGCGCTCGGAAAAGGCCCCCTGCCTTTGCAGCGTCCTAAGGTTACCCCTGTATCCGCACTCAAGGCCTCTCCTTCGATAACCAAAACGAACGGCAAACTTTTCGCACGATCCGAGGAAAGCAACGTTGGCTCGAGCTCGTTTCGTACGCCGCTGAAGGGACCCAATTTGAGAGAGCCTCGGAGCGTCAGCTTCAGCGATGGCAGGCTTGATGGGAAGATGGTCAGCTTGGACATCGTCGAAGACGATGGGGCGGCGGACACGAGCGAGGAAGTGGAAGAGCGGACGTTCATGAACCATGCTGAGGGGAGCGCGGTCAGCCTTCGGACCAAGGGTATTATGAACGCTCTAGACGCCCTGGGCGATCTTAGTGAGTCGACCCGAAGATCTTCTCATCGCGCAGTCGCGCAGAAGGGCGCAAAGTCCTGATCGTTTTTTTTTTCTTGGCCTCGGCAGCTTTGGACGACAACGAGACGCCGTCAAAGAACAGTTCGTCGCGCTCGCTTCCCTTCTCTCTCTCCCAAGCCCGAGCGAATGCGAGCTTGAACAGCGGAGGCGGAAGGGTCCTCGTTCCGCGGTCGCAAAGCCGCGCTTCCATTCAAAGCAAGGCCGACCCGAACGCCACCTTCCTGACGGATTGCAGCTTTGGCGTCAGTCATGATCGGTTGCTCGAGATCATCACCGACATCGTGCCTTGGGAGCCTGATTGGGAGGGCTTGAAGAGCATCGATCTCAGCGGAAAGGGCGTGGAGAGCTTGATCAAGCTGAAGGAGTTCCTCCCCAGCTTGCAAGAGTTGAAGGCGTGAGTTGGAGACGTTGTCTTCAGCCGTGAACTGGTGCTCGTCTTTACGTTTTCCTTTCCGTTTGTGTCCCATTACAGACACGATAACGTTATCAGCTACGTCACAGGGGTTCCGGACGGCGTGCGAAGATTATTCGTCGCTTCCAACCGGCTCACCAGTGTGACCTCTTTCCACCACTTGCTTAATATCGAGGAATTGGACATCAGCGGCAATCACATTGATTCTTTGCAGCGTGAGTAGCAGGTCAGGTCGGCAGCTGACCGTGGACGGATGAGCTGATCAATGCAATTCGAATTTTAGAGCTGGCCTGTCTGCGTCGACTGCGAGACCTCAAGGCTGACAATAACAGAATTACCGATATTGACGGCATAGTGAAGCTTGATGAGCTGGTTAAGCTGAGCCTTCGCGGCAACTGCATCGGACAAATCGACATGGCTCTCGTCGAATGGCCTCGGCTGGAGGCCCTGCACCTTGGTCACAATCAGATTGACAGCGTAAAAGGGCTCGAGAAGTTGCGATCCCTAGCTTGGTTGAATTTGAGTAAGTGACAAAGATTCTATCTCTCCGCAATCCCTCTGTGACTCTGACGCCGATTATTCGCTTTCTCTAGATCATAACCACTTGACCGCTCTGCGAGTCACGGCGACCATGCATCGCTTACGGGTGCTTAAAATCAGCGACAATCCAAAGCTGGAGCGAATGGACTGCCGACCCTTCCCGAACCTCCGGGTGTTCTACGCTGATGGCTGCTCTCTGTCCGAGGTTCGAAACTTGGACAAGTTGCCGAAGTTGGAGGACTTTAGCGTCAGAGAGCAAGTCGGAGGCCAAATGTGAGTCGTTTCGCTGCCCGGCTGCATGCTCGCCTCGGGTGGTCTCTGAATTTATTCCACCATTTTTCAGTCCTTGGCAAGATCTCGAGTTGCGCGACACGAAGCGGCTGTACCTGACAGGCAATCATTTCCTCGTCGGATTCCCCTTTACGACCGAGCGACTGCTAAATCTCACCTACCTCGAACTTGCCGCCTGTCAGCTCACGCGCCTACCTGACGATCTCCACGAAGTAGTGCCCAACATTCGCTCACTCAACTTGGACTACAACTTGTTCTCGACCTTACCGCGCCTCTCCGAGCTGTCTAGGTTGCGACGGTTCAGTGCAGTAGGGTGCAGGTTGAAAGGCAGCAACACTGTTGCGCGGGCTCTCAGGAACTTGCGCGAGCTCGAGGTGCTGGACATCAGGTGAGCATGCGAGAGAAGCTGACAAGATCGATCGCCGTACCACAAACTGACCTCCCCGCCGTCGACCGCCAGGATGAATCCTTGCACGCTCGGCTTTTACCCGCCTGTCGTGCTCTCCACTGCGACGGCGGCCCGGAGCGGGGCAGACACGCGGTTCAAGTCGGCTCATCAAAGCAACGCGATCAAGGTTCCTGTGCCGGACCCTGCCGTTTTCAACCCTTCTCAGCACCGCTCCGACCCTTCATCTGGCCCGATCCCGATTTCAGACGACGTTACAAACCCTCTCCGCGAATACGAGGAAGCCCGACGAAAGGGATACGGGAAGGACGACCCACCTGCCGGATCCGACGCTGCCTCGCTCTTCCTTGTGGCCGAGAAGCGTTTCCGCAACACTCTCCCTCCCTCTTTCCTCCGAAAAAGGCTCCTTCATCGCGGCCTTCTAATCATGGCCTGTCCCGCAGTGCTTTGGCTCGACGGGCTGGAGGTTACCGTCGAAGAGGCGGAAGAGACTGAAGGATTTGTCAAGAAGGTACTCAGAGGTAGCGGTGGCGACGGTGATGCTGGACGTGGCACCGCTCACTCCTCATGAGTCTCGCGACGAGTCCCGTTGTGCATATGATCTGTTCTTGCTCTCGCCCGTTTTAAAGCTTTGTCCTAGGACACTCTCGCCACCGCTTTCCCCATACCCTGCCACCCACGCCTTCCCCCTCTCAAATTTGATCTCCGCATCTTGTACTATCTCGCAACGCATTTCCTTATGCGACCAACTTTCCCTGTCTGCTTGCAACCACAGTATTCGCTCATCGGTCCGTTCCGCCTCACGAGCGAAATTAAAGGGACCGGAGGATCGAGGTTTTGCCCTGCCTAGCGTCCGAGACGCTCATTCGATAACCAACCTATCTACATCCGCTCCACCAGAGCCTTGACGTCCTCGTCTTTGAGGATCCTGAACCCTGTGTCCAAACCCTGACCCGTGGGGATCTTCCCACCCGGACCTGGCGTGACAAGGGCAAGTTGGACATTGTGCTCGTCCAGCTTCTCCTCCATGACTTGCTTGAGCACCCGCAGGCACAACAGCTGTGCTTCATCAAGAGTCATCGACTGAAAGGCGGGAGAGGTCAAGAAGACGTTGGGAAAGGTACCGCATCAGTAAAGTGCTTTGACGGCATAGAGTAAAAAATGTCATTGTTCCGATATATAAGCTGACCTTGTGGTATTTGTCCTGCAACTCGCTCTGCGCGCCTTCGCTTCCTGAGCCGATCGCTTTTGCGTCCCATCGCACGAACGTCCCTGACGGGTCCGCGTGGTAGCTAGATGCGGTCGAAATCATGGTCCGTCAGAACAAGCCAATGGCGCTAACGAGCGAACGAAAAGGTCGCGGTGTATATGATCGGACTCACAGTTGAGGACCCTTTTCGTCCACACCTGCGATCAGGAGAGCAACGCCGAATGGTCGGGACTGATATATGGACACCAAAGCAGGGCATCAGCGCGCTCCGAAACAGTTGACAAGCTCACGAAACGGCCCTCATCCAACCGGCCGACTGACCATGAGGGCCTCGTCGTCCGCCGTACTCTCTCCGAATCGCAAAGCCAAGTCCCCCACGGCCTGCGTAATCGATTCGACCGTGATCGGCTCGTCATAGGTAAAGTTATGGCTCTAGAGGGGGAACCAAAGAAAACATTAATTGCACGCCTGCATCTTTCATCATGCCAGCAGAGCCCCACAAGTGGGGCGAGCAACATCCTGCCGACAGCTCCGAAGTGATCCTCGAAAGGCGTAACCCTCTCACCTGGCTAGTGACCCTAGCATGCTCGACCATGGTCCTCGCGTCGGCCGTCAGTCCGGACATGGCACAGCCGACATGACGATCAATCTCCATAATCTTCTCTACGCTGCTCGCCTCTAGGAGTTTGCTCTGAATGCGCTTCTCCACTCCTAACACTACGCCTTCGGAGGTGCAGATACCGATGGTAGTGGAGCCAAGCTGTCCAAGCAAGGTAAATGGAAAGAAAAGGATTTAGCTAGTCAGTGTAAAGTATTCGATGAAAACAGGGAACATTTATGCTCACCTTGATGGCTTCGATGGCATACTCGACTGGCAACGGGGCAGTATGCGTGAGAAATGTGCATTAGGCGACCGTGCTCTCGCGCGCCCTTTTGCTCACCTTGGAAGAGACGGCCCTCAGGAGAGAAGGTGTTGACACCGCGGTCTGCAAATGCAAGCCAGATCTGGTAAGCCCAAAATATCATCTGATTCGGAAGAGCATCTCATCATTTTCCCACTTAAAAGAAAGAAAACTTCTCCAGATGGACTCAAGAGACCAGTCGAAGGTATCTAGACGTTCGGCTCTTGCTTGCCCACAAACTCACCATACTCCGAACGAGTGAGGAACATTGCGTCTAATGCGTTTCACCAGTATTGAAGAGAGCGAGAATAGTGGGAGATGTAGAAGACGGGTCACGCAATGAGGAAAGAAGGAAGGGGATGGGCACACCGCCAGATCCAAGTCTCGTCGTTGCTGCTCACCTTCACGCAAGCCACGCACGGCCGATCACTTCGCCGCGTCAGCCCGCCGCAGCAACCTCTTCTCACGCCCTCACGTGCTCCAACTACTTGCCCGGCGATCACCTTCGGGTTGGAAACCCATTCACCGATCAACCTGACATCTCGACTGTGGCGACGGGGCCACCCACATAGGCCACCATCTTCCTTTCTCTCCTTCGGGGCCATCCATGCAATCCGTAAATCATGGAGCTTCCATCCTTTCATATACGCGCGTCCGACCGACCGCCCACCCCGCCACCGCTCCGGCTCTCCTTCGACGAGGAGATGGACGTCGAGCGGGAGTGGTACATCGAGGGCAAGAAACACGCCGACTCAAGGCGTGGAAAGGGAAAGTGGGGCATCCTCTTTGTCAAGGAGAAGGGTAGAATGGAAGAGGAGGAAGGTACTGAGGCGATGTTGGAGAACGGAGAGTCGCCGACGCTGCCCCGCAGGGACAATGATACTCCGTCCATGACGACCACAGCGCTCCAGACGCAGGAAGCTGCCACGCAAACAACCGAATTGCACCCACCCCCGCCACGAGCTTCGCTCCGCCCCCTCTACGCAGACCTAGACGTTTCCGCTTCCAACTCTGCGTCGGCGTCCTCGTCGACTCTCGATCGTGCAAGTGCATCCACGTCTGTGAACGCGCTCTTCGGACTCAAGCCTGAAGGCCGGTCCGCTGTCAAGCCTGCTTCCGAGGCGAGACTCCCTGTCTATTTGCCATTCGGCCCCGCAGGGCCGTATCTCACCGAGAACATTCAGTCCTCGATCGGTGTAGGAGGGGAAGAGCCAGGTCGGGAGCAGGCCAAGGTGAAGGTAGTTGGAAGGTCTTTCGAAAGGACGAACAAATCCCGTACGCTGAGGGAGGAGGAGCGCAGGAGGAAGGATAAAGGCAAGGAAAGGGAGCGTGCCAACGACTGGTTCATTTCTCGAGCCATATCAGCCAAGCAACCTTCCTCTCCAGCCGACTCCTCTTCCGAACTGGCCGCGGTGCCTGCAAGCCGACCTGCGTCCACGTCCGCGCCATCAGAAAGAACCACTTGTGAAGTCTGCGGTCTCGTCCTGCCGTACCCTGTCACGCCTGTCACCCTCCGCGAGCACAACCGCTCTATGGTCCACCGTCTCGCCGCCGACGACAGAACCATGTCTGCATCTGCTCCCGTCTCACCCCGACCTTCAAGGTCCGCAGCTGCCCCTTCTACTTCGCGGCCACCGCCTCAGACGGCACCGTCCAGCCCCCCTCCAGCAAAAGATCCATTAGAACGAGAGAAGCAGCATCTACCACGGAAGCGACGAAAGGAGTCGGATGAGGATGCAGAAGATAGAGAGACGGACGAGCTGCGATTCCGCGCCCTCGGGCCGGAAAACAGGGGCTACGGGCTATTGGCACGGATGGGATGGGTGAAAGGGATGGGGCTCGGCACGTCTGCCCACAGTTCCGTCGGCTCGCCTTCTACACGCAGCTCAGCGACGGGCAAAGGACAGGAGGGAGAGAAAGGCGAGACGGAGGTGGAGGACTCGGACGAGGAGGTGGACTACGCGGACGAGTGGAAGGGGATCAGCTACGATTCGCATTCTGACTCGGTCGAAGTCGTTGACGGAGGAGGGGGAGATGGGAGAGCGGGGGGGGGACGAGAAGTGGCTTCTGAGAATCAGCACATGTCGGACATTCGTCCGGACGACGCCAGCGCCGTCGCCGTCGCCACTAGAGGAGAAGCCACAGAGGTGGTGGATCTCACTATTGATTCCGAGCCCGGCGACGACGACAACGGTGGACAAAGGCACGTCGGGCTAGGAGCGAGACGGCTGTGGCGTAAGAACGTGACGCTGGCTTCAAGTAGCGTCAGCCGACGAGAAGAGGAAGAGCCGGAGCCAGAAGGGCCTTGTCCGCGTCGTGACAAGCTGTGCGGAGGAACACCGCCTACACTGGCGGGTTGTGGAGACGAAGGGGCCAGATCGGCCCATGGAAGGGAGGAAGACGAAGGTAGACATCCCACCCCAACACGGTCTCGCTCGCGCTCCCCACCTCGACTCGTCCCGGTGTCGGTCCGAGTCAAGAACGACCGATATGGCCTGGGCCATTCCCGTCCGCGTCCGAAATCCTCGTCAGCGAACGAGGGCAATCCCGAAGCCGGCAGCGGCAGCGAGGGCAAGGGCAAGGGCAAGGGTAAGGGTAAAAGCAAGGTCAGCGGCCTGGCGCGCACGACCGAGTCGGGACGGTCGCGTTTGGAGCTGTCGGAAACGGAGAGGAGAAGGGAGCGCGAGCGGGTTCGGGACGAGAGGTTGATGGGAGAGAAGAGGAGGGAGAGGGAGAGGAGGATGAGGCAGGAGAAGAGGGAGTTTATGGGTCTTTTGGCGTACATGAATAGTTGATCTAATCTGATTGTGCGCGTGCTGGCCCAAGCCTGAGAGTGTGGATTAGGGTTGGAGTGGATAATCATCCGAGTTGGCCATCCTGAGGGGATGCGGGTTGATCTACTACTATGATCCTCCATGCGATTATTAAGGACGTGTCGTACATGTACATGGTTGTGATGACCATAGTGGGTAGCCCCAGCCCACCCTCCTGTCCACCCGGCCATAATCAAGAAAAGGTTAGGGTGACAGAGCGAGAACCTGGAGCGGTCATACACCCCTACCCCTCTCCGTAGGCGCCGCCGCGGCCCTATTTCGAACCTCGGCGGCGGCGGCGGAGTGAGCGTCGAGCGCCGTGACCGTCTCGGCGCTCGGTCTGTCCGCCCAGCGCCATGACGCAGAGGCGGGTGCTGGAATGTGATTGCGATTGTGATTGTGATTGTGATTGTGATTGTGATTGTGATTGCGATTGTGATCTTTGACGGGGGTGAGACCGACGGCGGTCATTGGCGAGGAAGGGGCGTGCGCGTAGGGTGAAGAGGACGGTAGCGGAGAGTGGGAGAGCAGGTGGTCGGCGTACGGACTGTTCAACGTTGCCGCAGTCCTCGCGTCGAGCCAGTACTGGGGTGGCATGACGCCCTTGCCAAAGCGGTACGTGATGTGGTTGCTGCACAGCACACTGATGACGATGGCGAACAGGTTGGCGGGCACGCAACAGAAGGAGGCGAGGTAGATGCGCCTGAGGGCCGCCTTTTGGAAGCGGAAGAATTTGCCCTTGCACCCGGGCAGGAGGGAGCGGGCGTAGCATCTGGCAACCGAAGGAGCAATGAGCAGACAAAGGACGGACGAGAGGAGGTGAGAAGGAGGTTGTCAGCGGGGATCAACGAGAGAAAAGGCGCAAGGACGAGGTGGACGCACTGATTCGAGGCGACGGCCTCGACAAAGGGCGAGAAGTAGCCGCAACAAGACAGGGCGTTCTGAATGGTGAGCCGATCGGCCGAGGTGAACGACTTGGACCACTGCTGGTCCGTCTTTCCCTCGAGGTCGAACGTGCGTTTCTTGTAGGCGATGTAGCCGGGCGCGACGAGGAGGGCGAGGGAGGGCCAGAGGGCAAGGGCGAAGACGGAGAGGAAGGCGCGGTTGTTGAGCAAAGCGCCGGCCCAACCGACGAGCGACGTCGCCAGCGCGACCGCCATGGCCACCGTGCCCAGCGCGAGCTCCAGGCTGTTTCCAGCGCGGGCGACCTCGCTGTGCGTCCAGACGTCCAGGTAGACGCACGCACAGGCCACGAGTCCCGTGGCAGAGTAGGCGGTGAGGATAGCGTTGGCGGTGACGATGGCCCACTTGAACCTGTTCCAGCGTAGTCGCTCCCCGTTGGCTCCTCGCCTGCCGAACAGAAGCGACAGCGTCGTTCCCCACGTTGCTCCGCCGCCGCCACCGCCGCCGAGCCTGCTCTTCCCGGAAGGATCGGCGTCGCCGAAGCCCTTCAACGTGCCGTCGCCATCGCGGAATGGATCGACGCCGTCGTCGTCCTCGTAGTTTCCGGCACCGAGTCGCGGATCGTTGCCGGCCACACGGCCGTCCTCTCCCCCTCGCATCCACGCCCGGCGTCCCGCAGCTCGCTTGGTGAGCCCGGCGCCCACACCGAGCACCGCGGCCGACCTCTCGGCCGCGTCAGCGTTCTTGAGCGACTCATCTCCGAACAATCCCCGATGACGGCGCTCTCCCACGGCGTGAGGGCCGGTGAACTTGCCGGGGAGGTAAAACGTGGACAAGGAGGAGGTTGGCAGTTTGTCGGGGCGGAGCGCGGCGATGCTGGAGGCGAAGGAGGACGGATCTTGTGACTGGTCCGTCGCCGGAGGGCCGAAGGAGGGCATGGAAAAGGCAGTTGCGCCGGTGAGATCAGAGGAAGTCGCAGTCGGGGCGGCACTGGGGTCTCGCGACCTGGCGTCCATGGCGACAGTGGAAGTGCTGGGTCCGGCCTCGGCCTGCAGGGCGGGGAGCGGTCGTCCTCGAGGGGGGGACGGTGTGCGGGAGAGGGGATGGGGCCTGCGGGGTAGGAGGAGTTCGTTGGCACTCGATTGTCTGCTGTGGGAAAATAACCGCGAAGGCGCGTCGCCTTCGTGAGCGGTCTCAGCGGAGAAGGAGAAGGCCGAGTTCCTCCTGTCCGCGAGGTCCGTCGTCCCGCCGAAATCATCCATGACGGACGAGCCGTCGATGTCGTGAAGGCTCGACGTGCTCAGGCTGGGCCGTGCGTAATAGGTGATGATGTCGTAGTATCCTTGTGCGCTCGACGCTCGTTCGTTCACCAACGGATCCAGGTGTTGTTGCGACCGGTGACGAGTCCAATCTGGGGCCAAGGAAGCGGTGCTCTTGCCTCGGTCATCGGCGTAGAGAGACCTCTCGTTGTCCGGATACTCGGCGAGGTGGAGGCGCGACGTGCTTCGAGACCCGTCGACGTCGACGTCGTCGCCGGAATGTGAGAAAGCGACATATGGACGACTGGAGACGGCGATGGGGTGACGAGCACGACGCGCAGCGCAACAGGGTTAGATGGCAGGCACGAAGGATGGAGGGGCGGGAAAGGAACAGGGTTGATCGAGCGGGGGCAGGAATGCGGATGGAGGAGGTGGAGGAGGGAGGACAGAAGGGAAGAAGAGTCAGGGTCATCGGCCGGCGGAGAGCTTGAACAAACGATGGGTGTGGCGAGCGAGGCGTACACGGCGGCCGCCAACACCACCGACACGACGAGCTGCACGACGAGCGTCGAGTCGATTCGAGTGTCTCTCCGCTCGACGTTGACCGCCGTACGAGTCCGTCTCGCCCGATCCGGCGCCCCAAATACCTCCATCGGCCGCAACGCCAGGCAAGGCCGTCGTCGGATGGTGAACGAAGGGAGGATGGGGGGTGGACTCACCGACTCGGGCCGGGCACGTCGTCGTCTCCATAGGGATGAAGGTACTCGAGCGCCGTCTCTTGTTCGCCTCCATCGAGTCGAGCTCTTCTTCCATACTCGTCCATCGGTCCACTCCTTACGTCGAAGGGCTCTGGGGTCATCTGTTGGCCCCCTGCATCGAGAGGGCCTGTTCTATACACGCCCAAGGGCCCTCTCCTCGTGTCCATCTGGTACTCCGGACCGGCGTGCTCTCGCTCGCGATCGAATGGCCTACTTGCATACTCGCCCGTCGGCCCTCTCCTCGTCTCGTCTCCGAAAGAAGAGGGCGTCATGGAGGGGTAGACCTGCCTCGGAACGGACATGGCCTCTGGCGGTGAAGGAGAGACAGCCGAGTCGGCGTTTTGGCGGGGAGGGAGTGGGGGCGGAGGGGGAGGTGAGGCTGAGAGAAGGGCAGACGGCGGTGGAGGAGCGGCGCGGGGGCTCGATCTGGTGGTGCGCGCTGTGGAAGGATGGGAGGAGGGATGTGGCGAGGTGAATAAGAAGAGGAAGGAGGGAGGAGAGAGCGAGATGAGCTCGCTGAGGGGACAACGAGACTTGGCAATTGTGAGCGGAGGAAGATCGAGGGCGGACTGCGCCGGGGCTGCGCATCCCATCTCATTTTGCATTTGCCCTGCCATGCCCGCCCTGCCTTGCCATGCCTTGCCATGTCATGCCTTGCCTTGCCATGTCTGGTCTGGTCTGGTCTGGTCTGGCTTGGTCTTGCTGGCCGGGCTCGCTTGGCTTGGTGAGCGGCGTCGGCCGGAGCCGCCGGCGGGGGGAAGAGGATGAGAGCGCTCTCGTCGAAAGGCGATTGCGAAATCGGATGGAAGCGTCGGCATCAGCGGAACACTGGCCGCATGCCTAAGGCGGGCTTAGTCCAGGCACGGCCGGACACGACAGCGCCTTTCTTTCCCTCGCACATTGACACATCCGCTCCGCAGTCTCGGTAACCGCCGGAGCTGCGTCGCTGGCGTCTCTCTGGGCCGACTACGGAGGGTTGTACACGTATGGACATCCCGTTCTAGGTCCCTTCCCAGAGACGAGGCGTCGCCGGATGAGGCCGAGCAGAGTTAGGGCACAACGTGGAAGCCGGCTTCAAATTGTTTTCGCGAATCGACAGCGAGTCGCGCGTGCGAGCCCGCCAGTCCGGATATCCCGTCAACCGGCCGTCCTCCGTTCGTACATATACAGCCTCTCTACGGCCGACTGTCTGTCGCGCTGGTCTCTCTTCTCTTCGGCTGGTGTCGTAGACCGTCGTCGGAACGGTCCACGGCGGCTCCCGGTGGAAGGAACATGTATGTGTACCCTCGATCCCGACTGAATCCGCGCCGCCAGCAGGCCTGCCTGGCCTGCTTCACAAACTCATCAATCAGGCCGCCGATCGCTCTGTTTTGCGTACCGACCGACCGGTCGTCTACTGTCTTGTCTGGCTGCTTCTTCCCCTCTCCAAGGCCCATCTCTGCTCGCCGCCAGGCCAAGCAAACGAACGACGTGAGCGCATTGGCCGGCCTCACTTCGTCCTTCTTTTCCTCCCTTTTATTTATTACTTATTTTTTAAATAAAAAAGGGATCGTCGAAATAAAGTATTTCCCTTTCCAGTCCTCCTTTCGTCAGTCCTTCGCTTCTGTGAGTGTTCGCTAGGACGGACGGACGGTACGACGTGTTCGGCGCACGACCGTCGTTGGAGCCGAGCCACCGATCCTATGGATCGCTGAGCACCAGTCGGTATAAGTAAATCGTGGGGCAGTTAAGATCGTTCGGGAAGAGGACCGATGTGGAGGATGTGCACTGGACCAACTCGACGTGGTGGTGACTGAAGGAGGGAGAAGCAGCTGCTCTACCCGGGACGAGACACCAGCTGAATGCGTGATGACGTGAACGAGAACGATTCGACGGCGGGAGATAAAACGCTTTCATGTTCTTTAACCCCTCCACTGGTAACGAAATGGCACCGAGGTCGCCACACCGCTAGCGCGGACGACGTCTATCGGACCAGACCATCAAGCGTAAGATCGAGAAATCACAATCTTATCCCCTTCTTTCTCCTGTCTGTATCAGCTCCCCTCCCTCCTGCCCCGGAACGCACCACTTGACACCATCTTCGCATCCAGACAGTCTGATGTCTGCTGGAGGCGGCGCGCGTGAGTTCTCGTGCAGCTCATTCGGATCACATTCATTTTAATGATCCTCCTCACTGACGTCCTTCTTCGTACCCTTCCACGTCTGCAGGGAATCCAGCCTATGCGCGCCCCCGCGAGCCCGATCGCCAGATGGGGGGACAACGCATTCGTTCCATCGTCTGCCTGTGAGCCGAGCTCGATTTCGCCGACGGACATAGCTCCTGTTGGGCATGGCGCTCATGTTTGTTTTTTGCCTCTCCTTCTAGGCTCACCAACGCCATTCGGCAGGTGCCAGAGTACGCCAAGAATTCGAGGGACCTGAGCTGGTCGTCCAGCCCGCGATCCCGCCCAACATGGGCGCTGGTGGCGTCGCGCTTCTGCTTTTGCCCCTCCACACCGTCCTTATGTCTCCCCTGCTCTCGCCCAACCGCATCTCGTCGTCCTGAGCTCCTGCGCGGTCCTTGTCGCTATTCGATCAGCTTCCGTCTCTGTCCATCTTCTCTCGCCGTCCCTTGTAGCAGGTCCACATTAATTGATATAACGGCCCATCTCGTCATCGTCTTGTTGAGAGCACTGCGTGCAAAGCAAGAAGAGAGTCGGCGGGGGAAGGGAAACGTGGACAAGGCAGAGTGCGGGGCAGGGGTCTAAGGAGGCACGGCCGATCGTAAGGGGCTGCTGGCTGGCCGCAGCTGTGGACCACCGGTTGCAACGATCGACGTCTCAGTGGAGCGAGGCTAGCTCGCACAAAGTTAGCATCGGTGTATCACCCTCCGCAACCGCAACCGCAACCGGCTGCCTCGGGCAACGCCGGCGACCATCACTTCGTCGACGAAGATACACTTCTGTCACCCACCATCGATGAAGGCGATACAGCGAGTTTACGCGCTCGCTGACTGCCCGTTCTCTCTTCTCCGCGCGGACGGTCCCTTTTCCTTTTCTCCATGTCTGTCCTCCCACCCTTTGTCTGCCTGATTGCCCTCTTCCTTTGGTTGGTCCGCCTCCTGCGCTTCCAACGCCTTCGGGCGCTCGAGCGTCGCTGGGCCAAATATGCGCGCTCGGTGTCTGATGCTGAAAGGCTGAGCTACGGCGAGGCGTGGCAAGTCATCAAGATGGCGCAAGAGCTGGATATGCCCTTCATCATGACGCGGTGGGTAGGGATCGCGCCGATTTGGTTTTCCGAGTGGCAAGCCCATCATGACCCTGACTGTGACTGTGCCCGTACCCAATCTCTCTTCGTGTGCCCGGCCTTGTCGTTACAGCTCGCTCGAGTTTGCTCTCTTCAAGACGTACGGCATACCCACTATCTCGTCCTTGCTAGCCAAGACAGGCCAATTGTGAGCTGAGACTGCTGTGCTGATGAGGTCACACTGTTCTTCGGACGCGTCTCCCACTCACCTTCGAACGCCTTTTCTTTTCCCTCCTTTTCCCATCTCTCAGGACCTGCTTGCACACCGTCGGCCGACGCGGCGAGGACACTGTCGTCCTTCTCGATGAGTTCTTCCACAACGGCGTTGATAGCCCTCGAGGCTTGCTGGCCTTGGCGCGCATGAATTGCCTTCACAACCGTTACCGAAATCATGCTGATGCTTCGCGGAACAGGATCAGCAACGCCGACCTGCTCTACACTCTATCTCTCTTCGTCCTCGAGCCCATCCGCTGGACCGAGCTGTACGGGTGGCGGTCTCTGAGTCCGCTTGAGCGGGGTGCGCGCTACGTGTGGTGGAGGGAGGTTGGCGCGCGGATGGGCATCGATTTCAACGAACCCTTGGTCGCACCGCGTCCGGGGGACGGTACCACGGACGGAAGGAGTGGGCAAAGTTTGAAGGATCTCGAGGAGTGGGCGGAGGCGTACGAAAGGAAGAATATGATCTTTGACCCCGCCAACGCTCTCGCAGCCAACGCCACGCGCAACCTCTTTCTCAGACCCGCCCCCGGTTTCTTCAAACCCTATGCGAGCAAGGCCGTGTCCGTCTTATTGGGCCAGCGCCTCCGTCTCGCGATGGGCTTCGAAAAGCCGCCGGGATTGTACTATCAGCTTGTGCCAATGCTTCTCACCGCTACCGCTTCCTTCGTCCGTCATTTTTCCCTCCCAAGGCTGAGAAGCAAGACGTACGGCACGGCGCCGAAGAAGGGAGACGAAGGGGTGTACCAAAGGCGGGCGTACATCTACGAGCCTTGGTAGTAAGTGTGTCCTTCGGCCCTCCGTTCACGCCCTAGTCAACCTCCGAGGCGCCGACGCCTTCGCTGACCCCCACGTTTCCCTACATGAATCCTTGCCGCATTAGCGTTTCCGAGAGCCTGTGGTCTATGAACACAATCTGGAGTCTTCTTCCGCTGTACCGTCGTCCCTCGAACCGTTACCGTTCCGATGGCTTTCGTATCGAAGAGCTTGGCCCCGAGAAGCTGCGGAGGGTAGGCGTCGAGGAGACGAAGAAGAGCGCCGAGTCGATGAGCGAGCGCATCGCCAAAGAAGGCGCTCTGGGAGGATGTCCCTTTTTCATTCATGCTTAATAACTTTCTGGTTGGCTCGGCGGCTGGCCAGTTGGCTACCCAAGCATAATGAGCGTAGCTTTTCCCTCGCAATGGACGGTCGGCGCGCCCAACAGCCACTCGGACGCGACCGAAAGTTTAATCACGTTAGGGACGGTTTGGACATAAGGGACGAGTGCGATCTTTCCTACCGACCGCCGTCATCGAAATGGAATGAGCAGTCCGAGCCGAGTCCACCGTCCGTGATCGTTGAGCATTAGACAGGTGCAAAAGGTATACCCGTACACTAGAGGGCATGGCGAGCCGTCACTAAACCTGTCAACGGAAGATATCCCTAGCCGTGGGTGACGCGGCTTCACTCCGAGCTTCTGTGCGATTAGTTAGAGAAGATCGAAGACATCCTGGCTCTTCTGCTGTCCGCCCTGAGGTGCGGACGGAGCGCGAGCGCCCGCCCCCATCGCACCGACACCGCCCGCGCCAGTCGCCGCACCCGTCGTACCCCAAACGCTCTGCGCGCTCTTTTGCTGAGCCATCTCCGCCATGCTCATCTTCTCCTTTCCGCCTGCGGCCCCGGAGGAGGGAGAAGAAGAACCTCCAATGGACGAAGTCCAAAGGTCATCGAAGGAGAGGCCGCCGGAGCCGCCGGATGCCCCGCCTCCCGTGCTCGTCGTGGAAGCGGTCTTGGCCGTGGACGGGGCAATGGGAGTAGAGAAGCTGCCCGTCCCAGCAGTCTGGGGCTTCATAACAGGACTGGTGAACGTGCTTGAAGGAACGGCCGGCTTGACGGCGGGCGCCGCAGAGAAGGACGGTCCACCCAAAAGATCAAACACGTTGTTGCCACCCGCCGTCGGCGCAGGCTGTGCGGCGGCAGGGGTCGCCGTCGTCACAGCGACAGACGGGGCTGCCTGGAAGTCGTCGAAATCATCATTGTCAAACAGGTTTCCAGTGGTAGCCGGCTTCGCAGCTGGTACCGCTGGTGCAGCAGCTGGAGTAGCAGCAGGAGCTGGCTCATCATCGAGGTCGAACAAATTGACCTCCTTAGGCTTCTCCGCAGGCTTCTTGGTCATCTCCGCCTGCTTTCCATTCCTCCCAGCGCTGGTGGCATCTCGGTTCCGATTCCCTCCGTTGCGACTGCTCCCGGCCTCTCGGTCCTCCCACTCCCCAGCATCGTACTCGTCGTACTCGGGCTGACCTCGGCTCGAGCTCCCTCTGTAGCCGCCGTCGCCCGTGTAGCCATCTCCGGAAAAGCTAGGACGAGCCCCCGAATAGTACTGGTCCGAACTGAAGCCTCCATACTTGCTCCCTCCGCCGCCGCCAAATCCACCCATGTTCCCCTCGCCCGTGTATTTCCCCCGATTCGCGCGAGCCTTACGGCGCTCTACTCGAACGCGATCGAGGTCCGAAAGCAGCTCTGCAACTTCTTTCGCCCGGTTTCGTACTGAGGACGAAAAGGTAGAGGAGCGTTGGATGAGTTACCTGCGCTCGATCTGGATCGAAATGTCTCCGCTGGACAGTTATGGCTGCTCACCATTGATGCCTTGATCCTTCCCTTTTTCATCTATGTGGTGAAAGTTGCGAAGGACCTTGACCGTACTGAGATGACTACGGGCATCATCGACGACGCGCTCCGATCCATGCTTGATGATATACTCCAACAGCACGAGCGCCTTGTAGATCTGCCTCCATTGCTTAGCCTCCTTCTCCATAAAGCGGCGGTAGATCGTTGGCATGATCTCGTTGAACTCTTGGTAGTTGTGCGTCCTGGGCGGGAGAGGGTGCGAGGAGTCCGTGAGCATGTGGCTTAGATGGCGCCAATCCTGATCCCTTACCCTTGAGCAATCTCCTGCATGAGCGTAGAGCTCGCGCCCCTGTCGTCGAAGAAGACGCCAAGGATGCAGTGAGCAAGTGAGTCTCCTGACGGTTGGCTGGTACAGCCAGACTGAAGATCCATAGCACCCGGAATGCATATGATCGCCACAGGTAACCTCGAGAAGCCGTACCATATGTGTACGTCGAGCGCGCATTGTGGTTCTGGGGCTTAACTCACCAAGCCTCGTCATTTGTCGCTTCCCTGACTTTAGCCTCCATCTCCGGGATGTTCAGTGCGTAGTTTTTGGCCATCGTGTACGCTGACTTGATATCCCACATGGTGAGATTGGACAGCTGAGTGCCAATTTCTTCTAGGCGGTCCTGTGGAAAGGATCGAGCACCAAACCGGGGTCATTGAGCATCTTGTCCGCACACCTTCCGTCATACGGCCCCTCGGAGCTTGGCGATCCCAACATACCCTCGCCGGGCGTCCTTCAGCACACTTCCGCTTCGCGTCGCTTTACTATGCTCACCATTTTGTACAGACGAGAACCAGCGTCGAAAAAGAAGATAGGGCGTACTCTCGGTGGTCGAATTCAGTGTGTTGATGGTTGCGAATCAATTGCAACCTTCGCTGGCTGGCGTTGGCCGAGCCCGCCCGCCGACGGCCGCAGTGAGTAGGGTTATGCGCACGTGCCCACTTCTCCGATCGGATTCCGTGGTGCAACTCACTTGCTGACATGCGATCGCAGCGCGCAGAAAGGCCATCGATTCCGTCTTGGGCGATGAGGCGAGGCGAATAATGACCGGGTCACGAAGGGCAACGTCCCAGTTTGCCCGATGTCAGCTACATCACGACATCCTTGAACTCAATCGCACGCTCTGGCTGAACGCGGGCCAACGATGCCCAGTCCGCGCTTGTCGGATCCGGAGGCTCCTCTCCTCCAGCAACATGATCATCACGGGAACAAGAACCGAAGAAAGCCCCCCAGCGTGCTTCACAAGCTCTTTGCCTCAAAGCAAAGGAGGAAGAGCGCGCAAGAGCATATTGACGAGGAACGACCTCTCTGGACATCCGATCCACAAACTGACGTTGGGACCCGACTCGCCAGAGCTCTCGGCGCCCTGAGGGCTGGTAAGCTGCCTTCCTCGGCCCAGCTGTCCGTGCACTTGGCTCGCGCAGCGGGTGCGATACGTGATGCTCGCGAATTCTTTGGGGACAAGGTTGATCCGGAAGAAGTGGTCCGAGAGGAAGAGCTGCGCAGTACCGGCTCCAAGGACTCGGTCCACGACGAGGATTCTTCGAATAGGCCGAGGAAGCGCAGGTCCCAAGGTGATGGGCCGGAAAATTCTTATCACAGATCGAGGCGGAAAAAGCAGGCAGCGGAAACAGACGCTACTTTTCTGGAGGAGCAAAGGACCGACGGCGAAACCGAGGATACCGCTGTACGATCGAGCTGGACTAGCTGGTGGTGCCTACCGAAACCGCGCCCTGCGCCCTGCTCCGAGGACACTTGCTCGTCTTCACGGCCCGAGACGGAGCAGAAGGTCAGCGAACAGGGATTGGACGTTCTACGGGATTTGCAGCTTTTCCTGGAGCTGTTGGCGAGGACGAGCTTGGAGAAGAACGGGCAGGATCAATTGCAGGACGCGATATGTGCACTACAACGCACGGACTTGCTTGAGATCAGTGAGTCAGTTGTTGTGTTTAGGGCGCTGATTGTGAAGCTGCTATTAACCAGCCATCACATCCCGAAATGACTTAACTTTCTGGGGCCAGGGCCTCCTGACCCTTCCGAGGCTGTTGAAACGGCGGCTCGTGATGCATCCGAGGCTCTATCGGCGCTCAAGAATCTGGTCCTGTTGGTTATCACCAGTGAAGAGTGAGTTGATGGCTCCCTTTGTTGTAGATGCTGAGCAGCATTCACTTGAAGGAAGTCTGGCTTCGATCGTTGATGCCGACAGTCGGTTGTTTTCCGATGATCTTCGCAGGTTCCGCGCCCTCCTTTTGAACATCTACCCGTTCTGTCGAACCGTCCTTTCGGACGCATCGCTGGAGATGGCAAAGTCAGCGTCCGAGATTCCGGGTCAGTTCGTCCCACTCAAGGAGAAGGGGAAAGAGGTGTTGCGAGATATCCAAGAGGGCAAGTTCGCCGAAGACGTTCGAGGAAAGAAGGACGACCTGGACAGGTGGTGGAATAAAGGATTGCAAGACGAAGAGGAGCTGATCGAGCGTGTCAAGCAGGTGAGCACCTCTTTCCTGCCCATCTCTTTACGCAAGCGCGGGTTGGGAGCAGGCTGACTGAATTACATCCCTTTTGGTCATGCCAGATTCTGCAAGGCATCCAGGCTCGTCCGGCCTATGGGGCCTCCATTCTTCTCATTATCAAGTTACTACAGAAGTATACATCACCCACTTCTGTGGCAGCGGAGGCACTGAAATCACCCACTTCTGTGGCATCGGAGGCACTGAAATCACCCACTTCTGTGGCATCGGAGGCACTGAAATCATCCACTTCTGTGGCAGCGGAGGCACTGAAATCATCCACTTCTGTGGCAGCGGAGGCACTGAAATCACCCACTTCTGTGGCATCGGAGGCACTGAAATCACCCACTTCTGTGGCATCGGAGGCACTGAAATCAACCACTTCTGTGGCATCGGAGGCACTGAAATCAACCACTTCTGTGGCATCAGAGGCACTGAACAAGACCTCCTCACCAGACATCGCTCCTGACGGGAACGTAAAGGACGCTCTCGTTGCTCTGGGAGCTATCGCAGAGGGTTTGGCTGGCGGGCGCTCGCTCCAACCGCTCATTGACCGGTGTCGAGCGCTTGCCTGTCACATCTCCCAGGACAAAGAGCTGAGAAGCTGTTGTCGCGAAGTCGAGTCTTTCCTATGGCGCTCGTTTCTAGAACCAAAGTGTCTGCAGATGCACCGCTCAACGCACGAGCTGCACACGCTCCTCGAGCGCCTGAAAAAAACTCTCCGGTCTCAACGGGACGAACGATGCTCGGAGGTGTCGGCGATGGTCGACGAGGCGGACCGCTTCTTGGAATCTATCAAAACGGACAAGACCAACCGCCGTCTGGCCGCGTCGTGGAACAATCTCGTGCGAGATTTCAAACAGTTCAAGTGTGGAGAGGCGGGTCGAGGATGGGCTCATGAGGTGTCGCGTGCGTCCGCTGGAAAAGCGCAGGGGCTGGCAAAGGACTTGGTCGAGGTAGTGCTGCCTCGCGCTTTGAGTCTCATCCAAACGATTCCTATGCCTAGGTGGGCTCCAATGACACCGCCCTTCGCCTCTAGATGTCGTGACGTTATTTTGACTCATTAATGATCTCATTGTCCTCCTCTTCCTTTCACAGGGCCGAGTTCACTTCGAAGGACGTTGACGTCGTGGTCGATGATCTCGTCATTGAGTCGCTCTCATTCTTGCCTGAGCATGCTCGCTTTGTCAACAGAACCGAGTACGAATACTGGCGTGGTGAGCAGCTCCGCTGTGTCAATTTGTCGGAGACGAAGGACTGAGGCACGATGCGTGCTTCTGTTCCACAGAGCGTCAAGGGGATAGAGAGGGACAAGGGCATGTCGAGACCGCTCTGGACGCCATGTTCAGCTTCCATGTGCATGGACTGCGCCTGTGGGCCCGAGATGTCTCTTTCTACGTCGAGAAGAAATCCCGGTGGCCTTGTCTGCGCTTCGTCGAAAGTGGCCTCGTGGACATTGGTTTCATCAGAGGCGGAGGTTTGGCGTTTGACATTGTATTCCAGAACGCTGACGGCGCACACGCCGGCGCTGCTGCAGATGAGGTGGGTGAGGAAGAGCGGGACCGGTTCTTTGTCGTCCGCGACGTCAAGGTCGACCTTTCGTCTGTCGACTTTCGGATTCGCAAAAATCGCCACCGCATCCTCGCTTTCCTCTTTCGGATGCTCGGACGGCCCATAGCGGCGCGCGCACTTGAGCCCATCATCGAAGGTCATCTGGCGCGAGCGTTCGAATCGCTCGACAAGCAGGCTTTCAAGCTGCACAGACAAGCTCATGAGCTTGCAAAGACGGAAAATCGAGAACCGGCTTTGGGCGATTACCTGCGTGTCATCCTTGCTCCGACACCGGAGACGAAGCGCGGCGAGTCTCCCACTCCGGCAGGGCCGAAAACGAGCGAGTTCACGCCGAAAGGGTGGCTCAAGCACGGCGCGGAAGGGGAGTACGCGTTGGGTATCGGCGTAGACGCACAGGTGGTGCCCCACGACAAGGGCGGGCCTCGCACCGACCGCACGGCGCTGCGCGAAGAGGTCGTCCACGGGGACAAGACCAAGCTCGGCGAGAGGGCTGCTGGTGCGGCCAGCATGGCCGCGGCGGCGGGAACATGGGAAGCCGCAAGTTCGAGTCTGGCCGAGGTGAGAAGGGCGAAGGGAGCGGAAGGGGAGAAGGAGGGCTGGAGGAGCGATGCGTTCGATCCTTGATAAGGCGCGCCGATAGCCGCCCCTATACTGTATATACGAGCAGCGTGGCGCTCGACCTCGCTCGCTGAACGGGAGACTGCATGCGACGAAACCTTGACAAACTCCCGGCGAACTCGCACAAGTGCATGCAAGGGATCGGCGGCCGGACTAAGGCATCTGAGTCTTCCTGGCCTGGTGAACGTCGGTGCAAGTCGTCTGCTTGCCTTTCGTTTCCCCTCGTCCTCACAGCAACTCCGTGGCAAGCGCGCCGGAGACGTCGGCTCGACGGCCATCTGAGAGCAAGTCAAAAGCGGAGGCCCTCTCTCCCCTCCCCGGATGCGGAGCCGCCGCTCACGTGGCAGGCGCGCTAAGGAAGCGCCACGTTCGGCGAGCGCCCACACTGACTTGCCGCAGCCTTTCCCGTCCGGCGGTCCGCGCAACGTCGGCGCTTTTCGAGGACATTGCATTGCTCTGGTCTCATCCTTGGCCACGCCGGCCCGCCGGAGGTTCGGTCACCTTTGGACGAGCGTGAGCGAGGTCTGGCTGTGGCGCCTCGCTGTGTTTCGTCGAGGCGGCGGAGGCCGTCTGCACCGGTCCCTCAGCGCGTCGCTGCCCGAGACGGTGGGTGGAGGGGCGAAGGCGAGAAAGACAAGTCGCGGCGAAGCGGGCGCCAGTGCGTCGACGTTGGCCTTGGTCTTGGTCGGCCTTGGCTGGCGGGCGCTGTGGTGCCGACACCGGCCGTTCGAATCCGGCGAGTTGCCTTGTCGGTCCTCATCTCATCTATGCGCCTCTCCCACCACCTCCATCATCCCCTCTTCTCCTCTCCCCTCGACCGTCTCTACACATTCCCCATTCGCTAACGGCGGGCCGACCGATTGCGCACGTTGCTGCAACCCCCTTCTCTCCTTTCCACGCCTCCATACCGTGCATCCTTCTCACGGTACGATACCATCATCACTATCAGCGCGTGACTTGCTCGCGCTCTCCACCGGTCATTTGTGGCGTGCGTGGGACCCGTCAAGGCCTTTGCTGCGACCGACCGCTGTCGACCCGCTTCTTATTCTCCGCTCTCGATATTCCTCACCCCGAACGTCCACGACTGCCGTCCCTCCGCGCTCCACCTGTCCATTCCATCGCGCCGGCCGACGTAGAACCCTTCTTCAGCGCTTTCGCGACCCAACTTTCTGCAGCCAGGGCTTCGTGCGGCAGGTGGCCAAGGTGAGAAGAGAAGGTCAAATACTAGTTTCTCGATGGGCGCACCTCTCTCTGTCTCTCTCTTACCACCACCGCCTTTTCCCACCCCACCTCTTTCTCTCCCCCTTGCCTCCCCGCCCATCCTTACATCCCCATACCTTCTTTCCACTCCTCCTCAGGTGCCCTCTCTGCGACGCTCCCAGCAACGCCTCGAAATCTCGTCCATCTCTGGTCGTCACGGTTAGCCCCATCGTCGCAACCACACCATATCTTGTCAGCTTCCGCGCTTCTCAAGTGGACATTGGCTCCGGAAGTCGAGTGCAGTGTCGACATGTCGACGGTAATCGACGCCAACGCGAAACGCTCTTCCAGTGTCCCCACCATCTCGCCGAATATCTTCCAAAGCTTAGATGCCGAAATTACGGCTTCCCTTCGAGACTTTTCTTTCGATACCTCGTTGAAGCGGCATGAGTTGCGAGGCGGAGAGGAAGAGGACTCGTTCGGGCACCGCCTGTCAGCGCAGCAACAGTCATTGTCCCCTGTCCCGTCGGCGCCCAACTCGGCGCGCTCTCCGTCCAGGTCGTACTCTTCCACCCCTGCACGCTCTCCGGTTCCATCGCCCTCTCAGACTCCCGCGCGTTCTCCGATACCATCGCACACTCTAGCTACGCCAGTCTTCCCCTCTCCTTTGTCGCCACCGCAAAGCAGCCGGTCAGTAGCTACGACCGAGAGCTCACGGAACACGGAGACGAAGAAGTTCACCGGCTCGTCGGTCAGGCTGGAGACTTTGTCGCCCTCCGACTTTCGGAAAGGTCGATCTGCAAGGACCAACGTCCAGGGCGCTTCTGAGCCCTCCCGCAATGCCGTAGCCGCGTCCGATGTGGCCGCGCCCGACGTGCCCGTGCCCGACGTGCCCGCGCCCGACGTGCCCGCACCCGATGTGGCCGCGCCCGATGTGGCCGCGTCCGACGTGCCCCTGGAGGCGGGTTTGGAAGATGCTGACGTCGGCGCGACATCCTCAGAGTCCCCCGAGGAACATTCCTCACTGCGACCCCGTTCGCGGCCAAGTAGCCGAAGTCATGCCCGATCCATTTCTACACCGGAAGTACCCATGGCGGAACGAGGCAAGAAGATCAAACGACCGGCCATGACGAGGAGAGGGACGTACCTGGAGAGTCTGGTCGTACCGACCCGAACCTTCAGGACTCCCATTACGGTGGATCTCGAAGGGGAAGAGTCCCCCGATGTGCGCGCTTCCGCCGACCAAAAGAGTGACGAGGAGCAGCCGGCCAGTCCACCCCGGGTGTCGCAGACTGAGCAATGCCCGACGACCAGTCCCGCCCTCATCCTCACCTCAACCGACAACCGCGCCCAGAAGCTCGCTAGCTCCAGGCTACTGCGGGCTGTACGCGCGAGGAACTCTAGCGTTAGCAGCACGACGAGCGGGCCGACGAGCGAGAGCGACGGCGGAACCTTGCGTAATGCGACGGATAAGCGTCAAGAGACGCCGGTGCTGATGATGCAGGAGAGTTCACCGGGGAGCGACTTTACGTTTTCCCCGAGGTCCTCCACCTCTACCACTGCCTCGTCGTCCAAGCGCAAGAGCAGTCGATCTGCGCACTCGTCCATGTCACGCCCCGTTTCCTCCCCTAGCGACTCGCCGGCGATGGCAGCGCTCGGTGCCAGGGCCTTGTCTATCGGTGTTGATAGCGCCACCACACCCCAGAGCGGCGCATCTGACCAACCGACTGCCATCGAGGCTCGTGGAGCATCGCTCGGTGAGGCCATGGCCGGCGTCTTGAACGCTCTCGGTCGGGAGCTTCAAGTCGACAAGGGGACCCCCGCGTTCGACAGCTTGAGGAGCGCTGCTCTCAGCGAATGTGAGACCCCTCCCCCTCCCCCCCCCCCGGCCGGTCTGCCAGTCCTGAGAACGTTCCCCTTTGACGAGGTTGCTTTCGGTGAAACTCACACTTTGCGTATTCTTCCTTCGCATCGCAGTTTTGAGCGCTTCGGCCGGCTTGCCTTCGGCCAGCTCCCTCCCGTATACCAAGGACCAATCGCCCGTGCTGTCCTCGGTGCTGAAAGCCCTGGCCTCCGCCGGTCTAAACTCTGCCAGCTCCCTTCCGTATCGGAAGGCTCTCTCGCCCCTCACGTCCTCCACAGGCGAGTTTTCTTGTCAAACTCCCCCCGTCATGTCCCCGCCTACGTCTGTGGACCAGGAGCCTTTGCCGGAACGCGATCGATCCCCCAAGACGGGCGGGAACAAGGCGGAAGAGGCAGAGGAGAAGGTGAACAAGATTATCGAAGAGGCGCTGCCGCAGAAGGCGCCAGTCGAGGAACTGCAAACCATCCTCGACGAGCAAGATCGGGTTTGGGAGCAGTCACATGGTTGGGGTGTGGCGCGGGCGGCGCCGGCGGAGAAAGCGGAGCACGAGGAGATGGAGGAGCTGGGCACTCCTGAGTCTTCTGCACTGACTCACACGCAGAGCGTTTCGACGCCGTCTGGGACGCCGCGCTCTGCCGGACGGAGAGTGCAAAACTATTACGACAACTTCACGGGTGACTACTCGGGCGCGGAAGAAGAGAGTGATTCGGGGCAGCAGGACGTCGAGTTTCTGCGGTCGCATAGCGCTCCCATCACTCCCACCGACCACGGAGAGACGATGTCGCCCCGCTCGTCCATGTCCAGTCTCGACTCTGCTCGGTCGATGCCTCTACCCAGGATGACCATCGCCCAGCGGCGTCTCATGCGACAAAACAGCCTAGGCAGCCTCGTCCCCCCGTCGGCTCGCATCAAGCGCGAGCCCGCGCCTATCATCATCGGCAGGGAACAATCTTACGACAACTTCCTAACGCACAAGCCTGTGGTCGTGCAGAAGAAGCCGAAGGGAGAAAAGACGAGTCAGGACTGGCGGCCGGCGGCCAGTGCGACTCGCAACCAGTTCAGTACCGGTCTCGCCAAGATCGGGGGCGCGCTCAAGCGACAGCGCTCGAGGAAGGATAGTCTCACGAATTTGGGCGCGTCGCTGCTGCAGTTTAAGACGGGCGAGTCTTCCCGCAGGGCCAACGAGTCGCTCCCGGACGCGTCCAAGGCCCCAGCAAGGCCGCCGCGGCCTTCGGGCGATCTATACGCGGCCAATGTCGGCTCCAGGAGCGGCGGCGAGCCCCCTGCGACACAGCCCTTGGAACGACGTACCTCGTTGGTGGAGAGCATCGCCAGCTCGGTCTCCCCGAATGGTGGCGCGAACGCAGAGTCGTGTCGACCTTGTGAGTCGGCCGGTCACCCGTCCTCCGCTCAGTCCGGCGCCGGGTTCTTCACGTCTCTAGCTCGCCGTTCGTCAGAGGTCATCCACCAAAACCGGGCTGGCCAACGGACGTCTCCCAAACGGTTCGCCAAGCGACACGGCGTTGCCAGATCAGCCAGCATATCCACTTCCGCCACTAGACCGCTCTTATCTCGCAACGAAGAGAAGTCGGCTGTCCGCCCCGCGTCACCGACCGAGCTTGAGAATTTGGCCGAGATGCTGAGCGCCCGGCCAGAGTTCCAGCGCGCCGATCCGCCCGTGAACAGGGGAACGGAGGCGAAGAACTACCTACGCAACATTGAGGAATCCGCCGACCGGCCTCAGCCCAGTGCTCAGCTCCGACGCGTGCCCAGCAACGGTTCCGGCCTCTTCGATGCTTACCTGTCTGAAAAATCCAGGCGCAAGGAGAGCGGGGATCTTCGACATAGGAGCAGCCAGGAGAGCCTGACATCGACGATTTACTGCTCCAACTCGGATTTCCCTTCGCGGTCCGTCCAACAAGCTCCTGCTGCGGAGGCAACGAGTGGAGCGGTTGCCAACGCGGGCGCGTGGGCGGAAGAGATGATCGAGATGATCGACGTCATCAGCAGCCCAAACCCGCACGCGGCACCGACGTCTGGCCCTCAACGCGCTGCAGAGGAGAAGAGGCCGTCGGAGGAAATGGCAGAGGCACAGCGCAAGAGGAGCGGTTACGTCCTTCCGCGGAAGAAATCCTCCTCGTTCCGCTCCGTCACCGGCGCCGTCGCGTCGGGAACCACGCCAGACTCGGCAGGCTTGGACGCGGCTCGTCAGACGATCATTCGGCATCCCGTCGAGCAGTCCATCTTCCTCGAGGACATTCTCATCGAGGAGCGTGACCTGTGAGTGAACTGTATGGCGAGGGGGCGCCTTGGACAGGTGAGGATGCGAGCAAAGGCTTACCTTCCCCCCCCCTCCTCTCCTCCCTTCCTTTTCTACCTGCTCTTCAGCCGTCAACATGACGAGGATCCGGTCGTGCTTTCCAACATCCGCCGCCGACTGTGCGTCTCCTTCCCGGACCTGATCGTCGACTCTGGCCGGCAGAACGGGGGCTCGTACGACTCGCGTCCGACATCGCTGGAAGACGACATCGAGTGGGAAGGTAGCTCGGAGTCGCAGTCGATGCGGGATAAGGAGCGGCAGTTGGATGTGCGACTGCTGAGCAGGGAGGAAAATGAGAGGCTCATCGTGACCGTCGTTACCGAGTCGAGAGAAGGAAGCTGGAAGTCGCTCGGGCCCGCTGACCGTGAGTCAAAGATACGGGCTCTCCTTCGTACATCGATATCTGCAGACTCACGCTCACTTGTCCTTGCTTGTTCGTAATCGACGGATTGATCGTCTCCAGGGCCTAAGGCGAAGAAAATCAGCCGGGCTCCCGACGTGTGGGCGCTGCCCATCTCCGGCCGGGCGATCTGGGAGCGCGGGAAGACTCGGATGAACGTCGAATTCAGCGACATGGTCACTCTCCTTCCTTGCCCGGGGTGCTCACACTCTAAGGAAGCGGACAACTTGTGTGTTTGCAAAGGGAGGGGAGCGTTGGACGCTGTTTTCGTCGTCGCCGTCCGGCTGTGAGTCCTTCTCTCGTCTTCTGAGGTTCCTCTCAGAAGCGCCCGCTTCCGTTCTTGAAATGCTCACCAGAGCTCTTGCCCTACCGTGTTCTTTCGGCAGTCACGTCGCGACGTTCGCACCAGCCAACCTGCCCTCCGGCGACCAGGGCGACCTGGACCAGCGCGCCGCGGCGGCCGCATTAATGGCCGCTCAACAGGTGGCAAAGGGCCATATGGAGGCCTACGGTGCGCATCCGCTGCTGGCCAAGGCACAGGTGGAGCGCATCTACGTGCGCACCGTCGCCGCATTCTCCCGCGTCGACTACTCTGTGCGCAGGTTCATCGTGTCCGACGCACCAGAGGTGCCGGTGACGGAGGTGACGGCGCCTCCACCAACAGGGACGTCGCACTACCGGTCCTCAGCCACCTTGGACCGGGAGAGGGCCGACCGCTTCGGTGGCCCTTCTTCCTCTTCCGGAGCCGCGACAGCGGCGGGCAAGGCGCGAGGCAAGTCTCGTTACGTGGAAGAATTGAACGACGGCGGCTACGCTGGGCCTTATGATGGCGTACCGGCTGCTAGGAATCAAGGTGTACCAGCGTACCGCCATCAGCCCCAGCAGCGCAGTCAAGGTCAGTACCCGGACGAATTCCCCAAGGTGACCAAGGCGCGCGTCAAGATGCCCAAACTGTTCCGCTCCACTACCGTTCTCGGGGGTAGGACGACGAGACAACACGAGCCGGTGTGATAGATAGAGGATGGATGCATGTTCCGATTCGGTCCGAGCTTTCTTTTGCACCTGCTTTGGCTTTACCTCTTGGTTAGGAGCAGACCTGCATTCTGCGGACGTCATTTGCTCCTGTTTTGTTTTCCGTCCGTCCAAATTCGCCTCGCCATCCCTCTTCGTCTTGCCATATTGTCACCGCCTCTACCTACATCATCGTTCTTTCCCTTCTTTCCTTATGGTTACCCCCTTCCTCTCCTTTCCATCTATTCTATCCGATCCACCGTCTTATCGCTCGCTCGCGATCCTATTCCTGCTACTCATCGTGTGGACCGTACTTGTACCATCTTATTTGGGAAGCATCCCCGTGTTCACACCGGACACCATATGTGCTTTCTGTTTTGTTAGAGAAACTCCACCCATATCATTAGAGAAATAAATGGCTGGCTTGATGATATACGCGTCGGGGAAGGTGGGTCTTGGCCAACGTGTCCGCGCGCACGAGGAGGCTCCGGAGGCGTGGGAGTTACGGGGCATGCGATCACACCGAGTCAAGTCAATACAGCTCCAAGGGATGAAAAGGATGAACATATCTGCTTGTGGAATGACAGACAGATCTGTCAGCAGGTTGGAAGAGGGTTGATATCGAATCAGGACAAGGATGTCTCATCGAAGACGTAGGTGTGCTGCCATGTCCGTCAGAAGAATGGTGGATGCGTCGGACGGCAAGGCGAAGAGTAGAGCGAGTAAGCGCAGCCGCAGCCGGAACCCGCTGACTGCCGCAGCACTCAACCACTCCCCGCCTGTCGAGCTGCGAGTCTCGTACCGGTCTTCCTCGTCTCCCACCTCGAGGACGGAACAACAAAGCGACATCAACCACCACAACACTCTCCCTACATTCGACGACTAGAAAAGGTGGCTCGTCGTTTTGACAATCTGCGGGCTGCCCCGTCCCTTCTGTTTCACTTTGCTCTGAACTTGATTGCCCGGTTGCCTACCAGCCTTTGCCCGCCTCCCATTGCCGCCTCAGCCGTTCTTTCCCCCTTCTCGCGCCCCTCACAGACACTGTTCCCATTGCTTTGCAAAGCAAGCACTCTCCTACGCGTCTTATACTTGTTTGCCCCCCTCTTTCAACCGATTTCCATCTTGACCAACCGACATGGCTGCAGCGCCTCCCCCGGTACAGTACCTCGGTGTCACACCGCCAATCTCGACCGTCGGCCCTACCAAGCGTGAGGAGGAAGTGACGGAGACGCTAGTCGAGGAACTCAAGGCCCAAAATACGTTTGAGAGCGAGGAGGAGGCGCGATTGAGGTGAGTATAGTTGCGGTGGCTCACGCCCGTCTTCCGGTTGGTGGCGCTAGCTGTCAAGCGCTAGCGATGGTTAAGAGAACAGCGGATAGACGAGATGGGAGATCGAGCGGCGCTGGTGGTGGTCATTGGCCGTGTTTTCTATCACAGAGGCAATGAAGAAGTTGCCTGCAACTGAGTTGATGGAGGGTTGTGAACGAGCGCCGAGACTGGATGTAATCTTCGTACGTCGCCTTCGATGGGCTTCATCTGACGGTTGCCCACGCTTCGGGTTCGCCTTGTACTTTGCTTCTCATCACAATTTTACAGGGAAGTCGTCCTTGGCAAGCTGACGTCCATAGTGAAAGACTTCGTCTACCACGCCTCTCTCAAATATGGGCTGTCCGACTCCCTTGCACGCGCCTCTGGCGGCAAGATCTTCACGTTTGGCTCCTACCGACTAGGAGTACACGGCCCGGGCTCTGACATCGACACGCTCGTCGTAGCGCCCAAGCACATTCAACGCGAAGACTTCTTCCTGATTCTCGAGGAGATGCTCAAGGCACGCGAGGAAGTCACGGAGATCACCGGCGTGGAGGAGGCTTACGTGCCGATCATCAAAACCAAGTTCATGGGCGTCAGCGTCGACCTGTTGTTTGCTCGACTGGCGTTGCCGAAGATAGAGGACACCCTCGAGTTGAAGGACGATAACCTGTTGAAGAACCTGGACGAAAGGTGTCTGCGAAGCTTGAATGGTGAGTGAAACCCTATCAAGTTCCCGTCAAAGCTGGTCGCCCCAAGCCCGTTCACTGACGCTCTTATTGTGGCATCACAAAGGCTCGCGCGTGACGGATGAGATCCTTCGCTTGGTTCCGAACGTATCCGTCTTCCGCGCTTCTCTCCGATGTATCAAGCTTTGGGCGCACCGTGAGGCGATTTCCAACCGCCTTGTTGCTTTCACCGTGCCATTCGGGTGTGCTGACCTTCCCGCCCGTCGTTTCGTCAGGACGTGCAATTTACTCGAACGTCATGGGTTTCTTGGGAGGCGTTGCATGGGCGATGCTCGTGGCGCGCATCTGTCAGCTGTATCCGAACGAGGTCGCGGGTGCCATCGTCAGCCGGTTCTTCATCATCATGTACCAATGGTGAGCTCTTCCGCTCGAGTCTTCTCGTACGGACTCCTTCGCATCACCGACCTGACAATGTGTACCATCTGCTGCGCTTTACAGGAATTGGCCTCAACCGGTCTTGCTCAAGCCTATCGAGGACGGCCCTCTACAGGTCAGAGTATGGAATCCGAAGCTCTATCCGACTGATCGAGCCCACCGAATGCCCATCATCACGCCGGCGTATCCGTCGATGTGCTCGACCCACAACGTGACTGCCTCGACACAGATGATCATGACTCAAGAGTTCAAGAGAGGTATGCATTCAGTCTTCCGTTGTCGCCAGAAAGTCTTATCCTATACGTTGCGGTCGCAACTGACGCTTATCGGGTATGTATGCGCTCGGACAGCCGCGGACATTGTAGATCGAGTGATTGTAGGCTCGGCGCAGTGGAAAGAGCTGTTCGCCAAGCACGACTTTTTCTACAAGTACAAGTTTTACTTGGCGATCATCGCCAGTTCCGATAGCGCGGATCTCCAGCTCAAATGGTGGGTTTGGGTGGGGTCTGACCACCGTCTCGACCCGGTGGAAATCAACGTCTGTCTTTGCCCTTTTCGTTACTTTCTCCGGAACGCAGGTCGGGAACCGTCGAGTCTCGGGTCCGTCAGCTCGTTATGAAGCTCGAATTCGTCGACTCTTTAACTGCCGCTCATCCCTTCATCAAAGGTTTCGATCAGACCTTCCACTGCCTCACGCCGGAGGAAAAGGCGGCCGTGGCGACCGGCGAAGTCAACGAGGCCATTGCGGCTCGTAAGCGAGAGGACATTGAGGAGGTTGCCGGACCTGATGACGAGATGGTCAGGAAGGAGAAGGAAGGAGCATGCACGGTCTGGACGACGACATTCTACATCGGTCTGTGCTTGACGCCCAAGCCTGGTGAGTGATGTCGACATCTTGTGTCTCGAAGGAGCGCGCAACCTGATCCCGGAGCTGTCGTGTCGTGTGCGACTCTATTAGCAAACTCGAACGCCCCCCGGAAACTAGACATCACCTGGCCGACGAACGAGTTTACCAAGATGGTGAAGCAGTGGGAAAAATACGACGACACGAGCATGGCTATTGTCGTCAGGCATATCAAGTGGTGAGCATGTCTTCCGGGGTAACAATATCAAGTTAGCTGATGCTGATACTGGTTTCCGGGCCTACTCGCAGCTCCGCGCTCCCTAGTTACGTCTTCGATGGAGATGAGCGCCCTGTCAAAGCTCTCAAGCGGACGAAGTCGGGCAAGGCGAAGGGCAACGCCACCGCCACTCAAGATCAACCGGTCAAGAAGCGAAGGTTCGACAGTTCCTTCCCATATCTTCCTCCCCGACGACGGTTGGCTCATCTCTTCTTATCGCTGACCGTGCTCCCAGGTCTTCCTTCTCACAATCCGAGGCGACCGGTCAAGGGACTGTTGACGTTCCGCTTCCTCTCGGACCGGAGAATGCTACGAAAGAGATTGAGAACTTTAAGCTGGCGACCGGAGGAGCGACACCAGCGGCGACGACAGCGCAGCCGGATAATGCGCAACCTCCGGGGACGCAGAATGGAACGGCTCTCGTAGAGTCTTGACCATGCGGTTGGCCCGTCCACCGTGCTTTTTGATTTGTCTTTTTTTTTTTTTTTCATCTGCTCTTCTCCAGGTCCAGTGCCGCAGTTGTCATCCTGCGTCCGTCATTTTCTTGTCAAGCTCCAGAACGAGCGACCAAGATTTCACTTCTCCAACTTGCCGTCGTCCATCGTTCCTCACAATCTCCAGTCCTTTCCCTCCTGTTCTTGTTCTCGAAATATTTTCCGCTGTTGATCACCTTCTCTCCGCCCATATCTCTTTCCGCCCGCTTGCCCGCGCCGCTCCCCGACGACGGCTTACCACTCGTACATCTGACCGGGCTGTGTCTTTCACAAAGCGAGCTCCCCTTCACTCTCTTCTGTCTGTTTTTGGCTTTCCCCGCCTCCCACCGCCACCTCGAACGATCGAATTGTATTGCTACCGTACCGTGGCCGTCTGTTTCTCGTCCGCATCCGACGCGAGGTCGTCTCCGCTCCTCTTCTCATCTCCAGCTGTCTCTCTTCCTCCTCCCACTGCGCCTGTACGTCCCTCGTCTGTGCAGCAATCAAGAAGGACATGTGATGGAGAGGAAATTGCTGGCGTTCACCGAGAAGCCTTTGGGGGTAGTTGCGAACAAGGAGGTATACAGAAGATATGCAAAAGGGAATGAAGCGGGCGGGGGGGAGCACTAGAACGAATAGCGACCGGGGGGAGAGGAGAGATAGACCAGACAGACGCAAGGGGGGGAGCGATTCACGCGGTGTCCGTCGAAGATGCAGCAGAGCGCGTCCAAGCGCGCCCGCGCGCCGGCGGAGGAGGCGAGACGGTGATGACGGCCTCGCGGCTGGACGTGCGTTTGTGAGCCGATTCTGGCGGGGCGTGGGCATGAGCGTACCACGTGGGTGAGTAGGCGAAGGCTTGGCACTCGTCCAGAGGCTGCTGCTGCTGCTGCTGCTCGACGGGGGAGAAGGCCCAAGGTGCGGCCGGCGAGGGCGTCGTCGTCGCGGGTATGGGTGTGGTGGGCATCGAGCTGGCCAACGGGCTGTGCGGAGGCGAGGTATATGCCGTGGCCGGCGTGGTGGGCAAGGGGATGGTGGAAGGGGAAGAGGGGTGAACGGGAGAAGAAGAGTGGGAGTGCGACTCGGAGTGACGCGGTGGGTTGTCGACGAGATCGTAGGTGTAATGCAAGCCCGTCGTCTTTGTCGACGTCGGCCTCGACGATTTTCCTCCGATGAGGGTGTTGATGGTGGCCGATTCTGGATTGGATACGAGATCCCCCCACGCCGTTGACGCTGCATCCTCTGTCCCATCCGGTGTGGCACCGTCCCCGGGACCTTTTGGGCGGCCGCCGTCGAAGCGGAGGCCAGTGACGCCGGCCGTATGGCGGGGGTCATTCAGCATCTGCCACGAGCCCGTCGACGGACGGCGATCACGGACGCCGCCGGTGAGGCCTTGGAAGAAGATGGAGATGCTGGAGGAGCGGTGATCCGGTGCTGAGGCGTGTGATCTCCTGTTCCGCTGCTGTGGTGGGTTATCGGAGAAGGGATCGGTCTCCAAGACTTCGAACGTACGCGACACGATGGCACCGACAGAGACTCCACCGGCGCTGTGCGACGTGACGGACGAGTCAGCGCACAACTTAAATCCAGCTGTAACTTTATGCACCAAATTGCTCACAGAATGATAAGCCAGGCGGCGGACAGATTAGCCTCGCCGCAAATCTTGCCAATGTCGTTCTGCTCGGCGCGCTGATAGACCTCGACGGAGACTTGAGCGGCGATGACGGAGAAGCCGATGATGCCGAGGGTGATGGAGGTGGACTGGATGGCGAAGCTGATGAGTACCTTTCGGATGTACTTGTACCGCGCCCCCTCCCTCGTCCCGGCCGCGGCGCCACCACTACCACCGCCGACAACAGGTTGGGTAGGCGCGCTCAGCCTGCGCTTTCCCCCGGGCTCTCGTCTAGTGAGGGAAAAGAAAGATTTCTTGCGGGCCTCGACGGTGAAGAAGGAGGTCATGTTCCTGTCCGTCACCGCAGGCGACGGTTCTTGTGCGAGAGCCGTGTTGTAATCGGCCGTCTGCTCGCCTGGCCGAGGAAACACCCATCCGTCTTTGCTTTCAGGCCCGCTGAACTGGCGGAGCTTACGTCGGAGGATGGTCATTAGGTAGAGCGAAGCCGGGGTGTAGAACTGGTTGGGTGGGAAGGCGAGAGAAAGACGCTCAGAGAGTCGCCACACTAGCGTTCGAAACGTTGTCCAAAGTCCCGTTTCGCCAGCCATGGCATTTGTCGGGAAAGGGTGATAATAATAAACTCACCGCGAGCAGCAGGCATGCCCACACAGACCAGAGGAGGAACGTAAGGGAGATATACCAGTAGGCGTGAGCGACCTGGGCCCAAATATCAACGGCGCGATCCTGCTGACCGGTGGTGATCGTCGTGGCGTTGGCCAAGTCCGCCTGGAGGCTCAGAAAATCGGCGTACGCGCCGTCGTGCGCCGTGTTGGCGATGGTGGCGGGGACGAGGAGGGATCTATTCGGGGAACGATTTGGGACGTATCAGTGGAAAAAAGGGACGGTCGCCGAATCTTGAAACTGCAGCCACTCACGCTGAGATGATGAAGGGAGTGGCAAAGGCAAAGACGTTGATGACGATCGGTCGCGGGAGGCGCTTGAGGAATCGGGGGGACACGCTCATGCCCTCGCCTTCTGACGGCTGGTGTCGTTCAGAACGCATGATGAGGGATGGAACGGTGTATAACGTTCCCCTGCGGTTGTGACAAGCGGGGGGAGGGGGAGGGTAGAGGCGGGCGTGCGATGCGGTGAAAGAGGACGACGGACGGTATCAACGGCCCATCCACGACGTCTGACCGCTGGCAAAAAGCATCTCACCAGCCTCCCCAAAAGGCCGCAAAGTAGAGCGGTAACCTGTCGCGTCCAAGGACAGACGGCGGCGGTCATGTCGTCAGTGGAGCGTGTAATGGGGATGCGGCTCGAGCGTGGGCGGCGCACCATATAAGCGTGATCCATAACGCTTGTCCCTGAAGCAAGGAAGAGATGAGCCAAGGCAAAGGAGAAAAAAAAACGATGGAGGGGAAGGCGGTTGGGACGTACCCAAGCCGGAGCGTCGTGTCCGTGTACTTGGAGGTTGACGGAAGAGTAGGCTATCCAGACTGAGGAAAGCAAGGACGGGTGAATGAAGCTCTCGAGGAGGCTTGCGAAAGGACGGCAAGGAGGTGGGCGCTCACTTATGCCAAACGTGCCTATGACGAGGACGAAGAGGATGACGGCGTTGGGCATGACGTAGGTCCCCTCGGGACGGTGCGTCAATTTGATCACCCAACTGCGTTGAAGAGACGGGGATTTCAACGGAGACGAATGACGGATCAACGAGCGATTCGATTCGCCGTGGGTCGCGGTCGTCGTCGGCACTCACAAGGTGCCTCTGATCATCCTTCGTAACAGCGCGGCACCTTGCGAAGAAGAACGGGTGTGAGCAGGCGCTCCTTCCTCGTCCTACGACAAAAGTCACGCACCTCCGGCGAGGATCATGAGAGCGATAGCGCCCTGAACGACGCGCATCTCGATGAAGTAGCTATCCCCTTCAGGCTGGTCGTAGTTGAAGAGGCGGCGGCAGAAGGCGGTGAGCGCCTGGGCGGGGTTAGGGGCGGTGAAGATGGTGTCGGGCAGGCGGAGGTCGGCGCGGTGGTAGGGGTAGGGCTCGAAGTGGTAGCTCCGTCGGAGGTGGGCATGGTGGAGGTCGGACGGGGGCGGAGCGGTCGAGGCGCAAGTCAGGATCAGGACTAGGTCGGCGAGGACTGCGTGGAATGGCCATGGGGAGGACCAGCGAAAGGAGATGGCAGCGTGGGCGAGGGAGGAGAGCAGGTCCAAAGAAGACGAGGCGGTTGGCGGTGAGGGCGCCATTTTGAGCTCGCGCGCGGCGGCGTCTTGTCTTGGCAGCTGTGGTGAGCTGCCGGGAGGAAGGGTGGACCTAAGGGTGCATGGAGGGGAGGGAGGTCGAAAGAGCAAGGGAGGGGTGGTGTAGAAGAGAGCAGGCGAGCGAAGAGGGGAAGACGGCGAGGAGTAAAGGAGAGAGGGTGAGCCGAGTGGGTCTGGGACGACGAGGTGGGGTGACGGTGGAAGAAGGGGTGGATATATATTGCGAGACGAAGCGAAGCGTTGTCCGAAGACGACGATGGGCATGATGCAGCCGCAGAGGACGAGGACGAGGACATGCAAGCGAGATAGATAGATAGTCAAGCCAGACGCAGCGGGGCCTCCGCCTCAACCCGGATTGGCGAGCAAGGACGGCGGTTCATGTCGTTCTGATCTGATCTATTCTGTTCACCGCCGCTCCGTCCATCGCGCTTGCTTGTTCGGCCAGGCCAGACCAGACCAGACCAAACCAGGCCAGGTCAAGCCAGATCAAGCCAGGGCAGGTCAGATGTGGTCTTCTTGGCGAGCAGCGCATCAAACGGAGGATGGGATGAGCCGAGCCAATGGGACGACCTCGGCTCCGTTTTGTCCGTCGTGCAGCTCGATTGACCATGGCCGTGCAAGTGCAGCACCGTAGCGCGTGTAGTGATCATGTATACCGGTGCCATTTCAAAATACTTGCGGCATAATACCAGATCCAAAGACAGACACAGACACAGACACTGGTAAAGACACACAGATTACACTTAGCGATACCGTTACAGACAAAAAAAATAGAGATCCCTTGGGCGGACGTTTGCAGCCGCCCCATTCTCGACGGGCGCAATGATGGATGGATGGATGGATAGATCGCCCTCGACCTCGTTCGTCCCCCCTCCCATCTCCAGCCTGCCTCGCACACAGACCAGACCAGACAGACGGCCGTCCGGTCCGGGCGAGCATCGCTCTTCTTCTGGGGGTTGGCTGCCTTGCCTGCCCTAAGACCTAAGATGGACCCAACCGAGATTGAGGGTCGTGCGCATCGCGATCGGATCGGCTGGCGCTGGCGCTCGCATGCCAAGCTTGCAAGCTTGCGTAGCTTGCATAACTACATCAGCCTGTGGCTAGCCCCGGTTTAGCTGGCAAGCACACGCCATACCGGCCGACCCTAGGCCAGAGCAGGGCAGAGCAGATATGACAGACAGACAGACAGACAGCCGAGCAGTAGTACATCGAACGTGTATATGTACGATGTATGTACGTCCCTCGGCCGATCGCCTCGGACGCCGGACCGTCCCACCGAACTAGACCAACTTCCTTCCCCCGTCGTATAGCATCGTTCGGGCCAACAGGCCACCCTGCGTCCGCCCCGCATCTTCGGAGGAATCAAGCGCGCGACATCTCTTTTCGCGTGGTTCTCTCTGCATGTGTGTGTGCGCGCGTGTGTGTCCCTTCGGTAGGCTGATGGATAGATGGATGGATCACGTCGCCGGCGGCCTTCCCTCGTTTCACATGACACCGCACCGCACCCACCCTTCTTCGATTCTGTTCTGCGCTGCGCTGCGCTGCGCTGCGCTGCCCTGCACGTACCGATCCTACTCGGCTGACCTGGCGGCCGTGGCGTCTCCCCGACTCGTTAGTGTGCATACTTGATACTTGACTAAGTAAAGTCACGCTCTCCTTCCTTTCTTTCCTTCTCGTTTCTTCCCATCCCACCCCGCCGGTCGAACGCCGCTTGCTGCTGCGATGCGATGCGATGCGAGCCGAGCCGACAGACAGACGGCGTGTGGTGAGGTAATCCACTCGGTGGGGTAGTCGATTTGGTTTACACGAGCCTCTTCTTCGGTATCGTTCACATCATCTCAAAGCGGGCGAGGCGAGAAAGACGAGGGGAGAGGGAATGGGAGGGAAGAAAGAACGGACGAGCACGGGAAACGAAAGAAAAGAAATAAAAAAAAAGTGGGATGGATCGCATTTTTCGGCAGCCCATCGTCATCACCTCGGGCCGGAGCCAGAGCCGTGGCCAGAACCAGATCCTGATCCAGAACCAGAACCAGACCCTGACCCTGCAGAACCGGTCCTCTTGTCGCCCCTCGTCGAGCGCGTATGGCGGCGCGGAGGAGGCTGCAACGGCGTGGTGACGACCGGTCCAGCGTCGAGCGGATTGTGTCGATCCCACTCGACCGGAGGTCGCCAGACATGAGACAGTCCCGAGCTCGACGCCTGGGTGACGGCCGACTTGACCGACGCCGGCGTCGTCGGAGACGGCGGAAGGCCTGCCAGAGCGCGCACCGCTCGCACCGACAGCTCTTCCTCGTTGAGGCCGTCCAGCTGCTCGTCCACGTCGTCCCCGCCGAGCGCTCTCGGAACGGCGAGCGCGTTGTCGTCGTACCCGACCCCGACCGACTCTTGTTGTACGTCCACGACGACGGTGGGAGAGGCGCCTCTCGTGCCTTCGGACTCGTCGATGGGTTCCATCGGCGGCGAGCCCGCCCGAGCCATCACCATCCCTCCTCCTCCCGCGCTCATGCTCGGCCCAGCAAAAGAGTTGTGAGCGGAAGAACCGGAGAGCGCGGCGAGAGAATGGGCCGACGGAGTGGACCTCCGCTGCACACGGACCTGCTGAAGCGGAGGCGAGCGCGGCGAGATGGACCGATGGGACTCTACCGGCCCGAAAGGGGAAGGGTACAGAACGGGGGACCCCATGACCACCTGCCGATCCTCCAGCTGGTACGAACCGATCCCGCCCGCATCTTTCGGAAGCACGACAGCGTCATCGTCGTCTGGCTGGGCGAATCGCTTGCATTCTCCTAACCCTGACTCAGCCCCTTCAACCTCATCTGCGTCCGGTCTCCGAACGTCCTCCAGCGCTTGCCAAGCATGCGGGTCTGAGACGTTTCGCGGACGGACGAAAAAGTTGGAGAGAGAAGTCCTCGACTGTCGCTGTCGGTCGGCCGACATGACGCCTACGCCCGCGGTGCCACCGGAGCGGCTCGTGGACTTGGTTGAGTTTGGAGCCGGAGGCGCAGACTCGAAGGTTCGGGTGACCACAGCGCCAAAAGCAAGACTGCCAAAGCTGGTGAATGAACAAATAATAATAATAAAGCAGAGTCAGTCAGACGGCCCGCCCAATACCATACCGCCGGCCAGGCTGGGCCAACGCTTGGTGACCGAGTGACTCACATCAGCGTTAACCATGCCGCCTCGAGGTTACAACTCTCGTACACGAGTCCCACTTTGTTCTCCATGGACAGCTGATAGGCCTCTGTGGCCACCTGGGCGGCGACGGACAAGAAGCCGGCGGCGGCGAGGGCGATGGCGCTCGACTGGACGCTCAGGGTGACGAGCACTTTGCGAAGGTGTCGCTGTCGGCCGCTGTTAGGCGCCGGGTGCCTTGATGGCGCAGGCGCAGCAGCACCGGTGCTCACGCTCATTCGATGTACTTTGCGGGTTTTCGGAAAGAAGGACGTCGCTCGGCGTTCGTTCGATTCCTCCTCGCGCAAGGGCGACACTGGGGTGACGTCGTCCGTCGTGGAACGTTCACCCGGCTGAGGATACACCCAGATCTCGGTGTCGTCGTGTTTGTGCAACTGACCGTAGAGGACGGAAATGAGGTAGCCGCACGAGGGAACGTAGAACTGAAACAAAAGAAAAAAAAATGGCGCCATTGTCGTCGTGTGAGCTGCCGCCGTTCCATCGCTTTTAGGACCGAGCCAAACGAGGAAAAAAAAAAAAAAAAAAAAAAAAAAAAAAAAAGGGGGGGGCAGAGGCGGTGGGAGACGACGAGCAGCTAGGAGACGGACTCGACAGCGCAGGTTGGGTCATCTACATACGATGTTTGGCGACAGCGTGGATCGCCACGGCGCGACGAGAGAGGAGAGAAAGTTGACTGGGGGCGGCAAGATAAGGGCGAAGAGCTAGAAGGCAGAGACGAGTTGGACGATTTGCGACGCCGCGCATACGGGGAATCCGACCGATCGAGAACCTAAGCAGACGCGGGGGTACGGCCGTAAGTGCGGCGGAACATGTGGTCGATCTTCTCGAGGTAGTAGGTGCCAGGCCAAAGGTGGTCGAGAGAACCAGAGGGCACGTAGTTGATCGCGTTGTGGTTATCCTCGCGGAGCTGCGAGCGCGAAGCACGAGACAAGGACGTCAGTAAAAAGGGCACGGACTAGACTCGCCGGCGATGGACGAGACCTTGAGGCTAAACTCACCTTGAGCGACTCGACGTAAGTCTGGCACGGCACGACCTGCATGGCGTCGAGGCGCTGCTTGAGCTGCATCTTCTCGACCATCTCCACGGGCGAGGAGACGACCTTGATGGAGAAGAAGGAGGCGGCGAGACCGGAGCCGAAGGAGAAGACGCCCACGCGCTTGTTGACGAGGTCTTGGCCCATGTTGGAGAGGAGGCTAGCGAGAGCGCCCCAAACGGATGCGGTGTACATGTTGCCGCACCTCCGAACGCAGTCGGCGCTCGGCTCGACGACGGTAGGGTAGCTGGACTTGGACAAAGCCATGAAAGCCTTCTCGACGTCCTTGTTGGTGATCGTCTTCAATCGCGGGAGAGAGGCGAAAGAGGGATCGATGTTGGCGTAGGCCGGGTTCGTTGGGTCAGAGAGGAAGTCGTTGTAGAGCTGCGCAAGTCAAAAAAAAGAATTGCGGCGACAAGAAGAGGACGAGTTAGGATTTTCGAGTAGACCTCTTTTCTGTTCTATCTAGGTGAGATCTCCCGCTGCGGACTCACGAGACGAGCGTAGCCCTTCTGGACGAGCTTGCCGTAGGGACTGTGGAAGAGGACGTGATCGAAGTCGGAGGCCTTGACCTTCGCCTTCTCGTCCTTCGCCTCAGAAGAGCCATTGGTCTGGTGACCATTGGTAGTCGAGCCGTTGGCGAGGCCAGCAGCGTTGCGCCTGACGGTCTTTGTCCGGTAGGCGTCCCACGTTGCGTCCACGGAGCCGAGGTAGGTGAGGATCGTCTCTGGACCGTCCACCTGGGGGTACTCGGAGGACAGATCGGGCTTGTACTGTAAGGAGTAATAACAATGCATTCCAGTCAGTGGCGATCGGAGACAAAAAATGAATAAAAACGAAAAAAGGGAAAGGTTGGCAGACTAAAGCTCACAAAGTCCCAAGAGTTGGCCATGTGCGTGCCGTGAACGGCTGAGGGAAAAAGAAGGATTCAAGGCGACAAAGTTTGGGGGTTAGATGGAAAACGAATCGGTAACATGAAGGCGTTGAACGCGCACTCACGCTCGAGCACAAGGGGAGCGTTGGGGCCGATGAGCATGGCGACGGCGCCGGCGCCACCAACGGGCCTGGCGGAGCCCTCGGCGTAGATGGCGATGTCACCGCCGACGACAATAGCATCGCGACCGTCCCAGCTGGAGCTCTCAACCCAGTTGACGGCGTTGAAGAGGGCGGCAGTGCCTCCGTAGCACGCGTTCTTCGAGTCGATGCCCTCGATGTCCGTGTTGCCATGAGGGGCGAAGAGGTTCATCAGCACCGTCTTGGCGGACTTGGACTTGTCGATGATCGTCTCCGTGCCGACGTCCAGGCGGCCGATCGACTTGGGGTCGATGTTGTACTTCTCCATCAGGGAGGAGACCGCTGCGAGAGAAGCGAGGGGGCAAGTCAGCAGCGACCGTGGTGTAAACCAAAATCGAAGAGGCCGAGGAGAAGCGAAACGAAAAGACACTCTAGCCTCGGCTCCTGTTTGTCCCTTCTTTCTCCGATCCTTGGGAGCAGGCTGGAGACGAGGCGCGCCTCGCTCACTCGCTCGCATGGACTCACCGGTGAGCAAGAAGGAGTGGATGTCCTCGCGGTCATCGGTGAAAGCCATGTACTTCTGGCCGAAGCCGATGGTGTACTTGCCCTTGGCTGCGCCGTCAAACTCTTCGAGGTCCTCCTCGGAGATACACTGTGGGGGCGGCGTCGAAAAAAACGCATAAATGAGCGGGGGCAAAGCTGGAGCGAAGGCCAGAGCAGCAGGAGCGGGACCTGGCGAGGCGTCTATCTATATCTTCTGCCGTCTCGTCTCTCTCGCACGACGATCGAGCGCTCGGTGGAGCAAGGAAGGAAGCGGGGAGGCAATGCGCACCCTCTTGGGGAAGTAGACCTCAATGGCCTTGATGCCGACGTTCTGGGGGCGAGGGAAAGACATGGCGGCGGCTGAGAGGGGAGATGGAAGGAGCGGGGGGGTGGGATGACGGCTGGAGAGGAGGATGAAGGGGGAAGAGGAGGGGGCGAAGAGGGAGGAAGCAGATGGAGAAGCTCGCTTTTTATTTTATTCCACCGACCCAGCTCACCTTGCTCGCCGTCCTCTGCTCAGGTCCAGGTCGGCCAGGAAGTCGTCCTCCTCGCGCCGCAGCAGCCGGCCTGCTCCGCGGAAGCGCACATCCGCCGGCGGAGAAGGCAAAGGGGATGAGCACGCGAGCGTGAGTGAGCCTGCGTCCGCCGCAGCGCGCACGTGGTTGCATATGGCCCTCATTGATGTTGCCGCAGCTACCGCCGCAGCTGCAATCGGGAGTCTGGACGCACGTGATTGCGGGGATGGGCGGGGATGGGCGGGGATGGGCGGGGCGACGCATGCCAGCCTCGCAGGCGAGCGGGTCTGCCGACTGACGCTGGGCGGCAATCAGAGGGCGAGCGAGTCGCGAGCGGAGTCGTCGACCATCGAACGGAGTCGCAAGCAAGCAAGCGATCAATCGTCAGCTCAGCTCAGCTCAGCGTCCATCATCAGGCGGTCATCGTCACCAACACCATCCTCGTCACCGTCCTCCTCGTCCTCATCGCCCTCGTCCCCCTCATCATCCCCCTCGTCTGCCGCCGGCGAACCCCCTTCATCCTCGCCTCTTCACCGCCTCCATCCTTCCGTCCGCGCCGACGCTCTCCTCTCCTCCTCCTCTCCTCCTCTCCTCCATCACAACGACGATGGAACGAGACGGAGACGCCTCGGGCGGCTGGAGGTTCGCGCAATGCTTCGGCGACAAGGGCGAGGTGGACGACATCACCGAAGCCGACATCATCTCCACCGTCGAGTTCGACCACACCGGCGACTACCTCGCGACAGGAGACAAGGGCGGTCGAGTCGTCCTCTTCGAGCGAAACGAGTCCGTGAGTCGACCCCTTCCTTCGCCTTCCCCCCGCCCCTTCTCAGCTTGTCCTCCTCCTCGCGTTCTCTCTTAACCCCCCTCTCCCCCCTTCGTCCACGACAGAAAAAGGGTTGCGAGTACAAGTTCCACACCGAGTTCCAGTCCCACGAGCCGGAATTTGACTACCTCAAATCGCTCGAGATCGAGGAGAAGATCAACAAGATCCGGTGGCTCAAGCGTCAGAACGCAGCTCATTTCTTGCTCAGCACCAATGGTGAGCTTAGCAGCCAGCTCTTTCCACGATCACGTCGACCCGCCCGCGCCCGCTTGTGTCCCTAGCGCACCGGCACCCCTCCGCGCTGTCCGACTGACCGCCCGCTCTTTCGCAACCCTCTCTCCGGCAGACAAAACGATCAAGCTATGGAAGGTGTTCGAAAAGTCGCTCAAGGTGGTGTCGGAGAACAACCTTTCCGACGGCTTCCGCCAGCAGCCTTCCGCCCTCCATCCGACGCTCGCAGGCGTCAACGGTCTGCGTTTACCGCGAATGACCCATCACGACACCATCGTCGCCGCCGTGCCCCGCAAGGTGTACGCCAACGCTCACGCCTACCACATCAACTCGATCAGCGTAAACTCGGACCAGGAGACGTACATCTCCGCCGACGACTTGAGGATCAACCTCTGGAACTTGAACATTCACGACCAGAGCTTCAGTGCGTTTCGAATCGCGACACGCATGCCATCCTTCCTTCCGTTTTCCTTTTCATCTTCCATTTCCGTGTTGAGCCATCTTTTCGCCTGTCCCGCTAACAGACATCGTCGACATCAAGCCCGTCAACATGGAGGAGCTGACAGAGGTCATCACCGCCGCCGAGTTTCATCCCATCCACTGCAACCAGTTCGTCTATTCCTCCAGCAAGGGCACCATCAAGCTTGCCGACATGCGCGACTCTGCCTTGTGCGACCAGCACGCCAAGAGTGAGTGCTTTCCCATCCCTTCTCCACCCCGCACGTCTTGGCCGCGCTTGCACTTGCACGCTGACTTGCGCTCTTTCGGATGCCTCCACCGTCACCTTCACCCTCTTCGCTGCTCCCCCCAGTGTTCGAAGAAGAAGAAGACCCGTCGAACAAGTCCTTCTTCTCCGAGATCATCTCCTCCATTTCCGACGTCAAGTTCTCCCGCGACGGCCGGTACATCCTCTCCCGCGACTATCTTACCCTCAAGATCTGGGACGTGAACATGGAGAATCGACCTTTGAAGACGATCTACATTCACGATCATTTGCGCCCCAAGCTTTGCGATCTGTACGAGAGCGATAACATCTTTGACAAATTCGAGGCTTGCTGGAGCGGCGACGGGTCGTGAGTCGGCTTCGCGGTCTTGGAATGCTTGCGCGACCCTTTTTTTCTGACCAGTCCTCTCTCCTCTCCCCCAGCGGCGTTCTCACCGGTTCCTACGGCAATTACTTCTCCATCTACCCCACCTCCCCTGAGGCGTCCTCCGAGATCGTCCTGCAGGCCGACAAGTCGGCCTTCAAGGCGAAGAAGATGGCCGGTGCCAAAGGCAAGAACGGCAAGCCAGGTGGCATACTTGGCCCGGGCGTGAAGGAGGTAAACGTGGACAACTTAGAGTGAGTCCTCCGTCTGTTGCTCGAGCCCAGCCGACGGAGCTAAGCCACGTGGAGGGGTTCGTGCAGCCACTGATTTCAGCTTTCCCCTCTGTCCTTCGCCCTTCCTCCCTCGCGCAGTTTTAACAAAAAGATTTTGCACGCATCATGGCATCCGAAGGAGAACACGACCGCTATCGCCGCGACGAACAACCTCTTCATCGTGAGCCTTCCAGTCGGCTCTCCCGTCACAAGTCATAATTTCCGGCCACGACTGACTAGTCCGTCCCGTGTCACCCTCTTTTCCTACAGTTCTCCTCCGTACATCCATAATTCTAGTATCCTTCTCCGCTTCAAGCGTGCCGGGGCGGGGGGAAGTGAGTGCCAGCGATCGTCTCCGCTCGGACCCTCCCCGCGCCCTCCCGTCTCGTCCCGCGCCTCCACGAACCATGCCCTCGCGCCACAGGCCAGGCCTCCATCCATGAATCAACGACTTGACCTACCCTACTCGCTCGTTCACGTCCAACGCGCCGTCCGCGACAACGCACACGTTCGGAACAGCACGGCCACTTGCGTTATTCTTTCCCACCGTCTACCCATCCTCCACCTCGTTTTTTCGACCTTCCGACCTTCCCCGGCAGTTCGCCCTTCACACGCGAGGGTCCACCTGCAGGCTTTTTTCTTTTGCCTCGCCTCGCCCGTCGCTTTTCCTTTTTTTCCTTCGACCGCCTTTCCTTCGTCCTAGCCGCTTCAGCCAGCCGAGCCCCTCTCGCCTCCATTTCGTCCGTCGCTCGGTTTTTTTCCCTTTTTCTTCTTGTTCCTCCATCCCCTTTCGTCCGCCGTCCGCTGTCCGTCGTTCGCCATCCCGCTCGCCTTCCTTCTTCTTCCCCATATTCCAATCGTGTACCTCGCTCAACCGCCCAGCGTCCGTCCGTCCGTCCATCCGCCCGTCCGCCTGTCCGTCCGTCCGTCCGTCCGTCCGTCCGTCCGCTCTCAATCGTGTACCTCTCTCTACCCACCCCAACCGCTCTCACCCCATCCAATCCCATCCCATCCCATCTCATCCCATCCCATTCCACCCCATCTCTCTCTCTCTCCCCTCCACCACCCGTCGTCCGTACGTCAGTCCGCCCGTCCGTGCGTTCGTACACAAGTCAGTAAGTAGTTAAACCAGGCCGCGAAATGAAAGGAACGAACGAAGGAACGAAGGAACGAACGAGAGAGGGATCTCGGATGGTATGCTCCCCTCGCTCTCGCATCGGAACACGACAGAAACGCAACCTAAGCCGGCGTCATCTCTTTCTTTTCGTCTCTCTCTTTCTTTTTCTCTTTCTTTCTTTTTGGCCGAGCGCAGAGCTCTCTTTTCCGCACCGCACCGCACGGCACATCATTTTGGGTTCACGCGTGTTCGAGCATGGATGTACAGCTGCTCGACTCCGAGCGACTCGTCTCGTCTCATCTCGGCACGGCACGGCTCGGTTCAGCCCAGCCCAGCCGAGTTCAGTTGCCCTTCCTCTTCGCCCCGGCACGTGCTTTCGGCACTCGCTTCTTCCGCCTCTTCCCTGTGGAGGTGGACGATGGGACGACAAGAGCGGATGCGAGGAAGGAGAGGGGAAAAAGGGCACGGGTGGATGACGACGATGGTCAACTCCTCCGTCCTCTCCATCACAGCCCTCACACAGATCCGCGTCCCAGTCAAGTCAAGTCAGTAACAAAGTCCACGTTTCCAGGCGCTCACCAGACTCAAAAGCGTTGGCACCGGCCAAGTCCCGGCCGAGAATGTCCTCGTCCTTGACCTCATAGATGCGCACGATCCAGTTCTCCGAGGTGAACGCCTCGTCCAGCACGTCCAGCGTCGGCCCGACCGCAGGGAGCTGCGATTGCCGTACTCGGTCGAAAGCAGGTCGGCCGCCATAGAGCTCATTGAAGCTGCGATGCCACGTGGGTGAGAGTCGAAGGTATCCAAGCGCGGAGGCGTGTGAGCAAGAACGGTCGGGTCCAAAATCAAGCGCTTGGCCGAGGACTGGATAGCCTCCGGGGGTTATCAGCACGCGAAGGCTCACCGATAGTAGCTCATCTTGTACAGCAAAGAGTTGCGCATCGTAGCGGTCGCACCATCATCGACGCGGTACTCGCCACGAGGGGTGAAGAAGTCTTTCTCCACAACCTCATCGGGCCAGATCTGGAGAGCACAAAAGAGAAGCGAAACCAAGTTGCATGCGGTCGTTAGAATCAGACTTTATGAGCCACGTACGCATACGTGGACGGGCCGAGGAGACGAAATCATGCGCTTACGCCTTGAGCAATCCTGATCATCCACTGCAATTCAGATATCGTCGTGAAAGACAGGAGGGTGATGGATCAGCAAGCTGCCGACGCGTAATGAGATGCCGAGTCAAGGGAAGAGAATCACTCCAATAACTCATCAACACTCACCAAGAATTTGTTTATATCATCGCCGCTAAAACCGATCAGGCCTCCGAAGATGACAAGGATGTACTTGACATCTGCAAGAAATTAGACAGCGGCCAAAACCCCAGGTGGTGTCGGTCTATCAGCGCAGCCCGGAGCCCCTGCCGGAGCATCGCCCTCGGTAAGAGTTGAACAAGCCCACTCACCGTGCTTGCGCAGAATCGGGTACGCCACTTCTTCGCGCGAGGACATAGCCTTGCCTACGGTCGCCTGACAAAAACCAATGATAGTTACATAAAGTCAGAAGTGCTATCAACCAGTGAGAGCCATCAAAAGACGCTGGCGATGGTAAGGTCCGCCCATGCAACTTACAATGTGGGTATTGTTCCCTGAATGATTGATAACGAGAAGGGCCCGAAAAAGGACCGAGATGTTGACAGAAATCTTAAGTGCCTAAGCGTGAACTACTGCTCCCCCGTCCAGCGCCTTGACTCACAAGTGTTGTTGTCCACCAAAGTGGGCCTATCCGCCATCCCCGCAATCTGATACCCGTAGTCCCACCAGCTCATGACCTTGTCGTCCTCCTTGGTGTTCATCCTCAACCAGTAATAGGCCTCTCTGAAGTCATCGATGATGTTCTGGCTCCCATCGGGGAGCCGGCTAGCCAGAACGACAGAAGGCGAGGAGTACGCAGTGGAGGTGACGAAAGTGCAGTGGAGCACGAAGAGGAGGAGGAGCAAGGTCGAGTAGCCGACGACGAAGAGACGCGTGTCGAGGCCATAGATTCCGAACGCGCCGGCCGCCTTCTTGAGGCTCACCTTCGCCTTGGCCTTGGCCGAGGCGACCATTCCATTGCCGGTAGAAGAGCCTTTCTTGCCTTTGCTCGCCCCGCCCTTAGGCACAGTAAGGTGAGCGTTGTCGCCGGTCACGGAGTCGGAAGTGCCAGCGGGCAAATCAGGCTCGCGGGGGTCGAGGTAGGTGTCGAGCAACGTGCTCATCGCAACCGCAGCGGCGACACAGACGACGGGGGTAAGAGTAAGCATAAGACGGACCATGACTGACGCGAAGTAGCTGGCCAAGACGGCGTAGACTATGACGAAGACGTGCTCGTCGCGTAGCTCGCGGAAGAGCATGTAGACGCCCGCTGGGAAAAGCCAGATGAGCATCTGGAGATCGAAGAAGAAGGCCGGCCATGCTGGTGGTTGGTGCTCCGAGACGGAGGCGATGATCGGGATGTACCTACACAGAGCCAAGAAACAAGAAAACCGTGAGATGGAGAAAAGGGGGGGAAGAAATCAGCTAAATAACACTCACTTCTTCGCGTAGCCCGTGTCCCAAAGAGAGTAGAAACGGCCCGTCCAAGGGGCAATGTAGCCGCCGTACGTGAGCGCGACAAGGGCGGCAAAGGCGAGACCGAAGACGAGCACGACGCCCAGCCTGAGGAGCAACTTGAACTGCTTGCTGCTAACATGGCTCCTAACAAGCTCGACGAAAGCGGTAAGCTGGATAAGGCCGAACACGCCAAGTGCGGCCATGTGTTCCGAGGTGCGGACAGGCTGGAAACCGACGAAGGGGACCTGCATCGACGCGAGCGTCCCGACCACGTAGAAGGAAGAATAGGCGACGTAGAGGCGAGAGGTGAAGCGGCCCATGAGGATGAGGACAAAGGCGTGCAAGGGAATCATGTTGGTGATGAAGACGTAGCCACCTGGTGGGCGGACAAGTAGAAATAAGGAAATGTAAGCCAGGAGCTGAATCCTCATTGGGACCGATCGGTAGTGGCAACCGTGCGCGTGCATTCCTCCTCACCCCAAGCAGCGACCATGTAGAAGTAGAAAAGCGCCGTCCAGACACCCCACACGGCTGAGCCGGTCTTGAGGGCCTTGATCCAGAGGTAGAAAGTGATCATGAGCAGGAAGATGGCAATCGCCTCGTTGTCGTAGGAGCCGGCCACCGAACGGGAAATGTAACCTAACAGAGATGACAGGGAGGTAAGCACGAGAAGGAGGTCAGACCGAGATCGTTAGGTTTTGCTAGGGCCGGTCAAGGACGCACCAGGAGCAATACCGATAAACGCGGCGGCAAGCAAGCCAGCGCTAGCGTCTTTCATCTGCCTGGTAAACAAGAACGTGGCAAAGGCGGTGAGGCCGGAGAAGGCAGGGGCGAGGAGGACGCAAATGTCGCGAATGTCGACGGGTACGTTGATGAAGCGGAGGAAATTGTAGATGATGCCCGACGTGACCATCAGTCCTGGGTAGACGGTACCTCCGGCAGCACGGCCGAGCGGGTACCATGCCGTGGGGTCGAACCAGTTCCAAAAGGTGTAGAAGCCTTCATTGGCGAGCACCTTCGAGGCTCGGAAGTTGAACCACGGGTCGCTGGAGTGAAAAGGGAGTGGAGGATAGCATTCGCAACCATTCGTTCATCACTGCTGTCATCACTACCTGACCATAAGGCTTCAGGAACACTGAGGCACCCAGAGCATTCGTTTATACTTACAACTCGTGAATGATACTCTCGTGCCTGATAACGGCGAACAGTCGAGAAGAGATGGAAGCGCCGGCAATGAGGATGATGATGATGAGGCGGAGAAGAGACGCCAAGTTGGCGGTCCCCTCCGGCCCCAAGTGGGGCAGACGGTAGGCAAGCTTGGCCATGATGGTCCAAAGGGCGACTGGCGATTACGGTTCGTCCGCGGCTGGGTGACGGTCTCTAGATGCGCGTTAGGCCAGGATTGGCCGGGCGTTCATGCGGCGCTCCTTGGGACTGGTGTGCGTCTGCGGATGTGCAAGGAGAGGCTGAGCAAAAGGAAAGAAATAGAGCCTGCCAAGATGGAGGAGGAAAGGAAGGTGGTGGTGGAGAGGGACGATCATCCTCGTCCTTCTCGCCAGTCGCACTTCCGCTTCCAGCGCAGCACCCAACTCGGATCGGCCGCAGCACTCCCGAAGACTTCACAAGCGCCGCTGCTACCGTTAAGAAGAACAGCGACGACGACGACGACGACGACGACGAAGAGCGCACACACCTCCCACCTTCTCACCTCGTCCCCTGCCTGGCTCTTGTCCTCCAAGTCTCTACCGCTACCGCCGCGTCGGCCATGGCCTGCGCGACCGCTCACTGCTCGCCGACCGCCGAGCTCTGGTCGATCCTCTTCTCTTCCCTCGCTCGCACCCGACCTCGCTCAGCGCACTTCGTGCTGAGGCCGAGACACCCTCTCCTTGTTGGCTCCCGAGCGACGGCGGCGGCGGCGACGGCAGCTCGCCGGTACTCTTCCGTCGTCGTGCCGCACTCGACCGCTCACGCCTTCTCCGACGCCGCGTCAAACGTCGATCAAGCCGCGACGACATCGGCAGCGGCCGCCTCTCCCGCCGTCGATTTTTCTCTTTTCGAAGAAGAGTCCGTCGAGTACCTTATCACCTCCCCTTCTCAGTCCGTCCAGCTTCCGAATGCCCAGCGAGAGCGCATTGCGAGCGCCGACGATCTCTTAGTCACTCTCATCCGGCGTCGTGACTTCCGCGGGGCTGCCAGGATTCGAGACGAGCTCTATTCCCTCCGCGTTCCACTCACGCCAAATGCCATTTACGGTGCGGCCGCGCACTTGTCCCTCCGAGACGGTCATTTGGTCGACTTTCTCGCTTATTCGATGCTCTTGCCGATTTACGACGCGCGCGGGGCCGCGGAGTGGAAGGCTACGAGGAGGCTCCACATACACATGAGGAGGACCGTTGAGCGGTTGTGCCACATGGCTCGCGCGTCCGGAAAAAAGGGCAAGGACGCTAGAGAGGCGCTGATCAAGTGGGGGTTGACTGTGGCTGCCAAAGGGTACGGCGCCATGGTTGCCGACAAGATCATTGCACACGTCGTTCGCTTCTCCTCTTCGGAGGCCAGCGTGTGGTTCGTGACGAACTTCGCAGAGGCACATAGGCAGTTTGGTTTCAGCAACAAGGCCGCGAGCGAGGCGCCGGCGATGGTCATGGCAAGCATCAAGGGCAAAGAGAAGGAAGGTCCTTCGATGACACGGGCCGACTACTCGGCAAATCTGTCCGCTCCCGATCTCAACGTCGAGCTGCAGATCTCCGACTGGTACAACATCGCTGCACGAAGTGAATGCTTTTGCGGCCGCCCTGAAGAGGCAGTCCGCTGGATCGAACGGTTAGCCAGTCAACCCGTGCTCGCTGACGAGCGGCTGCAAATGGCCTGGACAGAACGACGGGATGAAATGAAGTCCAGAGGGCTACGGATGGGAGTGGAGCGAGGGACGGTCCATATCGTGGTTGAAGGGCTTCTCAGGACAAAGCGGCGTTCACTCGCAGAGCGTGTCCTGCAGATTGTGGCATCCCAGCCAAAATTCGCCTTTTCCAGCTCCGCCGATGACGATGTCGACCTGGACCTCAACCGACTGGAGATGATGGCCTTGTCCGCGCCTCGTCAGCGCTCCGCAGCTCAAGCCAATTTGGATGCGCGCATACGTTCTTTGCTCGAAGAAGGCAAGCTCGAAGAAGGCAAGATGCTCCTGAATGTGGCGCTCTGCACCGCTATAAGGGAGAGCTACATGTCCGATCGTCTTGATCTCGTGGAGGCCAACGTGGGGATCGGCAACCGGGAGGAACTTCAAAACTTTGTTCCTTCGGTCCACACGATCGCGACTCTCCTCCATTCGTTGTTCAGCTCGCCTAGGTCCGGCGGCAAACACAACTGGTCGAGCCCTCGTGTCTTCCTCATGCACATTCGCACTCGCCTTCGGCGCAGCCTGCGGAAACGCCTTAAAGCTCGAAGAATCACTACCGGCCTGTACGAGCAGGCAGAGCTCGTTTTTCTTGCCAGGCTCGGCCAATGGGCGGAGCTAGTGCGATTTTTCCATCACAATTTCAGGTGGACGCGGCTGAGCGAGACGCCCGTGGCCGTGAGCGCACTCGTAGGTGGACAGCACGGCGGGATGGGATCGCCACGAATGGCCGAGGCAGCCATGGAGAACCGTGTCCACGCAAAGTTCCAGGCCACTAAATACGCGCAAGACCTGCTTTTGCGCGCCCTCGTCCTGCTATGCCACTACGACCTCGAGCTGCTGGAGAGGACATATGCCGATTTCCTCGACGACGCGTTCGGAGATGTCAATGGCCCCCGCGGGAAGCGACAGGGAACATTCTCTGCTGCGACTCCCGACGCTCTCGTCGTGCCTCCCCGGCTACGAGGGGACGCGTACATGTTCACGCACTTTCTGCGCGCCTTTCCTCGGGTCTTCTCCTCACGTTCGACACCTAGCAGCACCGTCTCAGGGCCGGCGCGCGTTCTGAGCGTGGTGCACGATATGCTCTCCCTTGGTGTCGAGCCCACCGTCGTGACATGGGCGTGCGTGGTGGCGGCGTTCGCAAAAGAGGGCAAGACGCTCGAAACGACGGCGCTGCTCAAGGCGATGGAGGCCGAGGAGACCGTGGACGAGCGTGCCTTTGACGCGCTCTGCGGGACCCAGTTGGCGAGCTCCAATGTGGAAGGGAAGGAAAGCGAGATGCGCATGGTTTCGGTGAGGCTCCCTAAGCCGAACGTCATCACGTACACCTCTGCCATTCAAGGCCTGACCATCGCGGGTAAGACGGATGAAGCGAGGGATGTGCTAAGGCGAATGATGAAGGTGCACGCGCTTGGTGCGAGCGAGGTGGAAGGGGACGAGCGCTTGAAGCATGCGTTGCAATACTTGGAGAAGAAGCAGCAAGTGCGAGAACGGCACAAAACCTCATCGGCCGCCCGAAAGAGGGTGACGTAATGGATGGATGATGAGTGGGGGACTCTGCGGGTGTATGTAAGCCTCTCGGGATGCCGGTGGCATGGACGAGAATGGACCCAAGTACAGATGAGAGCGTGCTAGTGGTACACATGAACAAACGGTATGAACGAACAGGAGGAACCAGATGTAAGGCGACGGGAAGGCTTGGTAGGCAAAAAGACAAGAAGGCCGGCCTAGTGGGCTTGGTTAGATTTCGTTTCCGCTTCTCGTCGCTTCTTGAGAGCAAAATGAGCGTCGGCAAGGGCCTCTTTACAAGATTTTGACTCTAACCACCTCCTGCTCAAGAGCCTTTTAAACGAGAATGGAAGGAAGAAAAAAGTTAGAGCATCACTGGCGAGCATCACGAAGGAGTAAAAAACCACTCACTGCATCCTCACGATGGCCCTCACTGCAACTGCCGCTCGTTTGAAGCCATTGCAGCCAGACTCCATCCTCATCCGCCCAGCGATCGTCTCGTATAATGCCTTGTCTCTGCTGACAACGGACCATGACAGGGGTTAGTGGTTATCTCTCGACCATCCCCGTCTTTTTTCTCGCCGAGGCCCCGCCACTGGGTGGCTGGCCGACTCACCCGTGTTCAGATCCAGCGATTAGTTGAACGAGGTAAGACTTTTGATGAGCGAGGTCGGCGCGGAAGTCGCTCTCGCGAAGAACCCTGGCCTTGAGATAGCGGATGCGAACCAGGAGAGCTTTGCTCTCTTGTCGATGCTCTTCTGGAGATTGAAGGAGGCCGTCCGTGGCGCTGCGAATCCGATGCAAAAAGACTTGCAATGTGAGCGACTAGGAAGATGTCGACGGACCGGAATGGGAAGGAACCGGAGGACGACTCACTCCGGACAGCGATGATTCTCCATAACCTCTTTGGCAAAGTGAAAGTCCTCCTGGACCTGCTGTAGCTGCTTAGCCATCCTCGCCAACTGCACTTCAGCGCTAGCTTTCTCCTCGACGATTAGATTGTTTTGCTCCTCTAGCTCCCGACACCGAGCATCCTCCCGGCCTTGCCACTCCCTATGCTTGAGAACTTGCAAAGTCGCTGCAAACTGTGCCGACTCGCGTCGTACGATGTCCAGGTCTCTTTCGAGTCTGTTTACCTCCTCCAGTACGCCGGCCCGCTCGGCCTTCAGACGGTCTCGATCACCAGCGACACCTTGGGCCTCTCTGTCCTTGGCAGCCAAGGCGCTGCGAAGCTGATGGAGCTGACAGAGGTGTTCGTCAAACTCCTTTTGTTGGTCGTGGAGCAAGCGCGAGCGTACTGCCTTGTATTGTTCTTGCGACGCTTCGAGTTCCTGCGTTATTTAATGAGCATGAATACGATCGTCAGGCCGATTTCAAGATAATACTTTTTGCCGTCAAATGCGAAGACAGAGGCCCCACCTTTACGAGCCGCTGCTGCGCCTCCAGCCGTGCAGCGAAGGCGTCTGAACGCTTTTCCTCGTCCCGGAGAGCGCGTCTCGCCTCGTCGAGCTGGTTCGCCAGGGTCGCGTTCTCCGCCTTAAGCTTGTTCTTCTCGGCTGAGCCGCCCTCGAATGCGAGCTTTTTGGATCTGCTCTCAAGCTCGTTCTCGAGCGCTCTCACTTTGCTCTCAAGTTCCCGCGCGTAGTCCTGTGCTTCCTCAAGCCGTCCAGCGAGACCATCAGCGTGTGCGCCTTCCTCATCTAGGGCGTGTCTGGCATGGTCGAGTTGATCGCTGAGCTTCTTGGACTCCTCCTCGCTAGCCTCCAGCTGTTCGGCAAGAGATTCAAGCCGGTTCGCCAGGGCCTTGTTCTCAGCCGCGCTCACTTCGACCTCTCGAGCGAGCGAATCGGAGCGCTCGCCCTCTCTCGAAAGTGCGCGCCTCGCCTCGTCAAGTTGGTCCTCCAGGGCCGCGTTCTCCGCCTTGAGGTTGTTCTTCTCGGCTGCGCCGCCCTCGAACGCGAGCTTTTTGGATCTGCTTTCAAGCTCGTTCTCGAGTGCTCTCACTTTGCTCTCAAGTTCCCGCGCTTGGTCCTGTGCTTCCTCAAGTCGTCCAGCGAGACCATCCGCGTGTGCGCCTTCCTCATCTAGGGCATGTCTGGCATGGTCGAGTTGATCGCTGAGCTTCTTTGACTCCTCCTCGCTAGCCTCCAGCTGTTCGGCAAGAGATTCAAGCCGGTCCGCCAGGGCCTTGTTCTCAGCCGCGCTCACTTCGACCTCTCGAGCAAACGAATCGGAGCGCTCTCCCTCCTTGTCGAGCGCGCGCCTCGCCTCGTCGAGCTGGTCGGCGAGATCCCTAGTCTCGGTTTCGAGAGCCTTGTTCTCCGCTTCGCTCGCTTTGAGCTCTTCGGCGAGGGCCCTATTCTCGGCTGCAAGAGTCTTGTTCTCGGCTTTGCTCGCCTCGAGCCGTCCGGTAAGATTCCTATTATCGGCTGCGAGTGCCTTGATTTCCGCTTCGCTCGCCTCGAGTTGTCCGGCGAGATCCCGATTCTCGGCTGCGAGTGCCTTGCTTTCCGCTTCGCTCGCCTCGAGCTGACGCGTAAGAGTCTTCGAGGCTTCGTCGTCGAGAGCGCTCCTCGTTTCATTGAGCCGCTCGGCGATCGCCTTCCGCTCGGCTTCGCTGGCGGTGAGCTGCTGGACGAGAGCCTTGTTCTCAGCTGCGCCTGCTCCAACTTGGCGACCTAAGTTTTCGCTGCGCTCTCTCTCCTCGTTAAGAGCACCTTGCGCCTCATGGAGCTGCTCAGCGAGTGATTTGTTCTCAGCAGACAGGGCGGCGACTTGACGATTGAGAAAGACGTTGAGCCTGCCAGTGTTGTATCGCTCCGGTGGGCCGCCGTCGGCGCCGAGAACGGGGAAGGACGTGTTCGCAGCACGAGGGGCCATCCTGAGGTCGTTGGAGGAGGACGTTGACAGGAGCGAGGCCTCGTCACCTTCGCCGTCGCTTACGATCGTTCCAGATGTACCACCAAGGGGCGAGGCGGATTCGGAGCGCAACGAGCCAAAGTCTTCGATTGCAATCGATGCCAGCCGGTCTCGCGGGTGCGGGTGAGGTGTAAAACGAGGTCTTCGGGCAATAGAGAAAGGGGTGGGCTTACTGATCGTCTCCATAAGCCGTGCTCTTCGGCGCTCCATCTCTGTGCTACCTGAGCTTGGCTGAGGAGTAGCGAAGGCGTCACCTGCCCTGTCCGCACTGACGGTTTGTCGGGAGTCCATCTGACTGCGGGGGGTAGACATAACTGGACCTGTCGACTCGTCATAGCCCACTCCCGATGGCATGTGTGCAGCTGGAATAGGTGTTACTTCAGGGGCAGATGATGAAGAAGCAGGAGGCAAGGACGGCGAGCGTCTGCCGAACGGCTGCGGAGTCTCGGGCGGGGGTGCAGACGAGTGCCTGGTTCGCCTAGGTTTGTTCTGTGAGGACTGAAACGAACCAACGCTCGTGTCCTCAGTCTTCGAGAGACGCTGTTTTGGCGTTGCTTCTAGTCGGGAGCTCGAAGGGCGCGAAGGGCCTGATCGAGCGGAGAGCGCGAAGCCAAAAGACATGTTGCTGTCGTCTTCGTCGTCGTCAATCGGCATCGGAGGAAGGCTTTGGTCCTGAGAGGCCTCAACATCGTACTGATCCATCCGACGCCGGAGCGTGCCTGGAGACTCGAATAGGTGCACCACCATGGCGACGATCAGTCGTAAGCCTCGATCGGCCGGAGAGAGGTGTTCTGTACCCGGGTCGACCGGGGGAGCGTTGAAGAGGTTCAGAAGAACGGACAGCAAAAACCAATATAGCCTATAGACGCTCACATCGCGTAACTCGTTCCACCTCTACAGGGCCTTGTCCGACGCGGAGTCTTCGGATCCCACTTGTTCTTTCAGATGATGATCGACTGGAGTTGAAGTTGAGATACGGGAAAGGGTCGTCGGCGCGTCTCGCGTCGCGTCACGTGCCATACAAGAGCAGCTGCGGCCGCAGCTTTCGGCCGACACCTTCGTCGATCACTCAAGAACAAGTCGACCGTCTTCGAGGAGTGGAGTCGTCCAGCTCGCCACCACCATGTCCAAACACCATCCGGACCTGATCCTGTGCCGAAAGCTTCCCGGCATTGGTAAGTGCATGAATCAGGTGGCATAGCGAGCTTTTCTCTGGCTGACCGGATTTTCGAACGGACCTGAACCTGACCCCGAATTTCCTCACCTCCCTTCCCAGCCGTGGGCAGACTTTGCGAGAAGTGCGACGGCAAGTGGTGAGTCCTGGTGTCTCTGGCGTTAGAGGACAGACACGTTCAGGTTTTGATATTTCGTTGGTCTTTATTGTGCTCTTTCCCAACGCCCTTTACCTTTTTCTCGTTGCGCCACTCCACAACGGACGACGTTTGACAATCGCGTTTTTCAGCCCCATCTGTGACTCGCTAGTGCGTCCTCACACGGTCGTGCGCATCTGTGAAGAGTGCAACTTTGGAACCTACGGAGGACGATGCATTATTTGCGGGTCCCCAGGTGAGTGTGGACTCTACAGGTTTGTGCTCAAGGACAGGCGGTAGCTGATCGAGGCGCTGACAATCGATGGGACACGCTGCTTGCCTTGTCCGCTGCTTGCCTTGTCCTTGCGTCCTTCCCTGTCTATGTGCTTCTCCAGGAGTGAGTGACGCGTACTACTGCGCTGAGTGCGTTCGGCTGGAGAAGGATAGAGACGGGTGTCCGAAGGTAAGTCTCTCTCCGGATATGGTGTGGCGCTCAAAGCGCTCGTCTGCACTGAGTGGCGAATGCCCTTGGTCTCCGACGCTGTTTTGCAGTCCCCTTGGGAGATCGCAATTCATTGATATGTGTGGTTTACGTCATGCTTGCAGGTCGTCAACCTTGGGGCATCACGGACGGACCTGTTCTATGAACGAAAGAAGCTAGGGTGAGTCGGCGGTGGACCGTCTACTTCTCATGTGCTCGTGGTCGTCGGTTAACCTTATATCTTCCCTATCCACACTCTCACAGGTTCAAACGAGGCTAGTACCCCGCGCCTCTGGCCCTGTTCTTGTCCGCACTGTTCGTTCTCTCTCATCAGATGTATTGTACCATTTCCTTAAAAGGGACGGATAAAGCATGTCTTCGGCTGCGCTTCGCTTGTGACCCGGCGTGGCTTGCTTGAGTGGTTGATTTATTCGTTTAGAGTGTACGTACAGGCGTACTGAGACCTAAAGAGACTATTAACTGAGTAAATCGTGGGAATCGAGTAACTGGTTCCTTAGGCCGTCTAAGGGCGGGCCATTCACGATACGCAGTGGGAGCATCGCTTAGCCGATCGACATTGTGCATGCCCGAGCAGACTTGGCCCTGTACCACCCACCTCTTTCTTCTTCCATGCACAGACACTTGATCCTGACCTTCTACTGGCACCGAAAGGATGAGCGTCCCATCCGCACAACCCATTTCAGATCGATCTTGCTCCGTCGATGTAGCGAGTTGCGGTGTCTTCCCCCGTGGACGTTGGTCGCAAGCCGAGTCCGACCGGAGTCTCCGGCTTGCGTTCATTCACTTGGCATGGCGACTTGACGGTTTCAAGAGTCGGCGTTGGAGGTGGAGCGGAGGCTTGCTGCAATGTTCCACCGACTTGCATTGTTTTTTTTTCGGCTCTACCCACAGATTCTGGGCCCTGTTCGACTCGCGTAGATACGCATCTGCATCTCCCGGAGTCGACGGCCGTTTTCAACTCAGCGGCCCGACCGCTGGAGGCCGTCAAGCTGTCCGTGTTCTGTCAATCGCTCTCCCTTCGTTGATCTTCATCCAGTTGGGCCATTCTCTCCGTCGTGGACTCCTCCCCTCCAGCTGTCACATTATGGCTGACAGGTTCAGGTTCCGCACATTACCGCCACTGGCAGACAGTGGCTATAGCGACCTCACCTGGACTTTTGCCGCGGCATCTGGGGCTGCACACCGGACATGCTGACGAGGATGGCAGCGAACGGAACCTGACAACGATAAAAAGGACGTATCCTCGTTGTCCCGCGACGCACGCGCTTCCCCTCCCTTCTCTTTTCTGCTTACGTTCGTTACTAGCCCACCCCACAACCTAGGCCATCTCACGCTCCCCAGTCCAGCAGCTTTGTCTCCCTAAATTCGTATTCTTCGGCATGGCTTTCAGCGTTCTCCGGTTTGCGGCAGCCTTGCTCGTCGTTCTGGCGGCTGGTACCTCTGCTCAAATTTCGTGAGCAGGAAGCAGCGCTGGGACTCTGGTCGTTTTGATAGGGCGATGCTGACCATTGGCGCTTCACCTTTTCTTCCCTCGACATGGCTATTTCCTTGTCAGTGGTGGTACCATTTCAACGTAAGTTACGCGTCGATCCCTCTCCTGGCCTCTTACTCTGCTTTGGACGAAACCTATCGAATGCTTGCAGGCCCTGACCACCTACCGTCCCTCTTGTCTCAACTCGATCCCCGATACGCAGCGGCTGTCAAACGGCTCTCCAAAGCATCATCAGCGGCGAATTCGGCTCTTGCACCGGCATGAACGGCTACCTCGCCATGACGAACTCGACGTTCGCAAGCGTCCAACCAATGGATGATTGGCTGCACACCTTCTGCCCTTCCAAGGACTGCTCTTCTTCTGCCGTCTCTTCTGCCAACCAGACTCTCTTCGTCAGTTGCCCCAACGAACTGTATCAGGGGCTGGACGGTCCTGTGGCGGTCGCAGGGCTCGTCATGCTCTATCCGATGTACCGGAAGATGTTCTGCCTGCAGGACACGAAGAACAACAACGAGTACTGTATGCCGTCGGCCATCGTGGCCGCCGAGAAGGCGACAGGACAGTCCGATAATGCCACCGATATCTTCGGCCTGGATACATCGAAGTGGCCCACGAGCGTCCTTTGCACAGACTGGTGAGCCTCTTTCCGCCTCTTTCGACCCGTCGCACTCCGACCCTCACATTCATCCGTCCTTGGCCTCCCGCCTTCCTCTCGCCCGTTTCAACCTGTCAATCCAGCATGCACGCGATCGCGACCGTGATTATGACCGACAGCTTACTCGCGAATGCGACCGATGCAGCGGCACCGGGCGTTCAGCAATGCGGCAGCAGCTTCACGGGTAGGTGTCATGAGCAAACAGCACATGTGCCGTTATTGTTTCCCATGGAGGACCTGTCTTTGCAATATCCTCCAAGCTCACTTTGACCCTGTTCCGACTATCGTCTTATTCTTCACTCCGTCCCTCCGCTCCTCTTCTTCCTCCTCGCCCCATGTAGACAAGCAGATCCCCTCGACGATTAAGCTTGGAGCGGGACAACCCGCGGGCTCTTCGGTCTCGTCTTCCAGCGCCTCGAGCTCCTCGAGTTCCTCGAGCGCCTCATCTTCCAGCAGTGGCCACAATGGCGCCGCAATGGCGTCACAGCTCAACTTTGCCACTATTGCAGGTTCGACGGGCGTATTGGCCGGCGCGCTAGCTCTTGTGTTCTAAGTGAGCCCAAGGGCCGCACGAGACGAGAGTGAGCGTGCGCGTGCTCGTCACCCCGCGACACTTGAACGCATTTTTAGCCGGAGCGCAAACTGGAGATACTGGAGACGGTAGTGGTGTCGATCCCGACCGCATTAGGCGAAAGATGTGTGAGATTCGTGCAGGGGGGAGGGAAGGCAAGAGTAGATTGGACCCTCGGTGGCCGTCTTCCTTGAAGAGCTCAAATGAAGCCTGGATAGCTCTCTTGTACCGACGTCGCGACGCCAAAGGATTTTATATGTGGTTTACGACCGACAAACAAGCGGTCCCCTCCCATTCGACTTAGGGTTTGGACGACAGAGGCGGCGGGGATCTGGCAACGGCGTCGGGTGTGCCGCCGGTTCGCAGAAGAGGCTTTCAACCAGGTCAACTTGTAACCCCTCCCTGGCTAGTCTAGTCCTCAGCTGCAATCTGGCTCATTAATCGGCCTTCCCTGCATGCCACATTTGAACTTGGCAGCGCGCACCTGCGAGCAAGGCAGTCTCCCCAGCCGAACCTTTTTTTCTTTTCTTCTTGTCTTCCAGTCTGCTCTCGGGAAAACTCCTATCCGCCGGCGCGTCGTGTCCCGACGCTTTACTGGGGTAAGAAGACTGTTTATCGCAGGGTATACATGTATGGCTCCTTGCTGCTTGGTTTTTGTCGTCATTCTCCCCCCTCCCCTTCCCCCTCCCTTTCCTACACCCACCCCCGTCCGATAAAGGTGTGGCGATACCAATTGAGATTGTCCCATGTCCGCTTCTCGATAAGCGACGAACCAAAGCGAATGAAAGGTCCACGCGGCTTTCAACGATTATGTCTACGTGGAATACTCGCCTTACCACAGTGGACAACGATCCACGGACAAGATGTACGTACATGCAGGAAAGAGTGAAGCCGAGAAGGAACGAGGATGGGAGCGGAAAGAATGGGAAGAGTTCAAAACTGGAGAAGCGCGACCGCATAGGAGGGAAGAAGAAATTGGCTGGTAAGTAAACGGCCAAACAGGGGGTGAACACGACTTCAAGCCTTCAAAACAACTCACCTGACGCTGGAAATTGTTCGCCATGGGGAAACCAGTCTGTTGAGGCATCATCGGACCTCCGTAGCCTTGCTGTTGCTGAGGAAACCCAGCCACGCCCATGCCGGTGCCCATTCCCATACCGTTCCCGAACCCTCCGAATCCGGTGGGTTGAGGCTGTTGGAATCCTCCTTGTTGCCCCGGTGGCTGCACGAAGCCGGGCGCGAAACCGGTCGGTTGAGGTCGCAGGGCGTCGTACTTGTCCGAGTTCTGTGGGGTCGAATTGGGGTCTTTTCCAAAGTTGCCCGTTTTCATCTGTTCGCGAGAGAGGTAAGGGCTCAGAATCCGAACGGGCGAGGTAGGACTTCTTGAGAAAGAAAGACGCCCATGACACTCACTTGAGCGAAAACGTTAGAAGGCTGGAATTGGTCTCCAGACTGAGAATTGGCCGGCTGAGGGGCAGCAATGGACATTTGAGGTGGTTGAGGGGGCTGAGCAGCGGCGGAAAAAGCATTGAAGCTGGATCCGCCCATGCCGCCGCCGGTCATACCCATGACCATTGGCGAAGAGACGGAGATGGACGGAGACTGGAACCCGGTCATTCCACCGCCAGTCATACCCATGGGCGAAGAGACGGGCATAGAGGGCGACTGGATGCCCGTCATGGCACCGGTCATGCCCATGCCCATGGGCGAAGAGACAGAAATGAAAGGCGACTGCATGACGTTCATTCCGCCCATGCCGGTCGGCTGCGGCTGTTGCTGTGCCGCGCCGATGCCTGTGCGAGTAGGAACGAAAGGTCCGATGCCGGTGTTGGTGGGGACGAGGGGGTTCAGGAGTGGTTGGTTCTGGGGCACAGGAGCCAAAGGTCCTCTGGGTGCGTTCGGATTGAGGCCTGGCATGCCGGTTTGCTGCGCCTGGAGGGCCGACAGCGAGGCGGTCGACTTAACGGCTCCCATGCCGTTGTTCATGAACGTTACAGGGGATGGCGACAAAGCGCCATTGGCAACAGGCGAATTGATACCCGTCTGCTGCACCTGTACGGCAGGGGCCGACGGCGGGCGCATAGCCGCAAGCTTCTCGAACAGGGCTTCGTCGGGTGACTTCGCCACCGCTTTCGGCGGCGGCGTCGGGGGAGCAGGAGAGGAAATGGCAGCCGCAGCGGCGGGGGCAGGCGACGGCGTCGGAGCCGCGGCTGTGGAAGAAGAAGGCTGAGGCGGGGCTGGAGTGGAAGGCTTGGAAGTCCGCGAGCTGGGTCGAACGGTCCAAGCGTCATCGTCGAAGCCGCTCGCAACGGGCACCGTCGAGCTGGAGCGCCTCGGAGGCTGAGTCGCGACCGCAGGAGACGCCGCCGGGGTCGAAGGAGGCGGACTGGAGGTGCTCTTGAGCTGATCTCCGACGGACACGAGCGCCGCAGGATCCACCGGAGTTGTGGCCTGCCGGTTAGTGGTGGGCCGCCCTCTCCTCTGGTTCTTGAGACTGCCGTCCGCGTTGGTGAAAAGATTGGGCGGCGGACTACGAGCCTCCTCGTCCTGCAACTTTCGCGCTAGCTCCTCGTCGCGTTTCATCTGTTCCCTCTGCTCCCTCGCGCTCTGCTTGCTCGAAGCGCCGTACTTCTTCTCGATGTGCTTGGTCACGCGGATGATGTCACCTTCGCGCAGCCCCAGCGAACGAAGCACCGACGGCTCCACATCCGGCAAGATGGTCTCATCCATCTTGTCGCGCTCGAAAGCGGCCGCGTACCGCGTGCAATCGTCCATCTCGCAGCCGGCATTGAGGAAGAATTCGAACCAGTCGACATTCTTCCTCTGAGGATGGTGCTCGCGATGAGCACGGTCTCGCTGAGACGACGAAGCAGAACGCGAGCTCTGAACCTGTTGAGCGCGAAGCGCGTTGGCCTGCGAAGGGGACAAGGGCGGCTCGTCGGCCATCAACTTCCTGCTCGTGGCTTTCTCGATATACCGGATATCGTCGTTGGACATTTTCTCCACAGGCACTTCGATGACAACGCCGTTGAGCTTGTGCAGTCGGATCTTGCCGTGGTGGAAGCCGAGGAATTCTGCCTCAACTTTGAACTGAGCCGAGCGGTCATGCCAGATGCGCGTCTTCGCCGGGTTGGGCCCTGTAAAATGGGACATTGATCATGCCAGCCGGTAACCATTAACATCGATATAAGCCAGCTCGATGCCGTTCGGCGCAGAAACTCACTCGACTTGGATCCGGAGCTCGACCTGTCATGACCCCTCCTAGCCTGTGTTTCTCCAGCGCGCTTGCTGTCCTGAGAACTCGGCCTGTTATCCAAATCAGGCGGCGAGGGCAAGGCATTGGCGTTCTTGCGCACCTCGTCAGCGACCTTGTGCCTTGCCTCCTCCTCCTCCCTCTCCCTCCTTCGCCGTGCCTCTTCCTCCCTCTGACGCTTCCCCGCTTGCTTGGCCGCCTCGGCTGCTCGCTCCTCCTTGCGTCTCCGTTCCGCATCGGCTGCAGCTCGCGCTTTCTTCTCCTCGGCAGCCGCGGCGGCGGCAGCAGCGGCAGCAGCAGCGGCAGCAGCTTCCGCCCCAGCAGCTTCTCTTTCAGCAGCCTCATCAGCGGCGGCCGTTGATGGCGGAGGTGCGTCCACATCGGCGAGCTGAGAAGGAGAGACGCCCGACCCGAGTTAGCAACTTACAATCATGAATACCGATGGTTGAACAACAAAACGGGACAAGTCCGAACACTCACCTCCACATAGCTGGCCGGTACAACGCCCTCCTGCCCTGAAGCGTTCCTGCACTTCCACCAGTCATCACTGCTGACGCGGTCGATGACCCAGATGGCTTCGCCCTCTGTGCAGCCCAATTCGTCGTCTCCCTGCGCCTCGAAATCATACAGTGCCGTAGCAGGTTCACCAGTCTCGCCGTCGGCGGGCGCAGAAGCGGGGGCGGGAGCTGGCTCTTCCTCCTCCTGTTCCTCTTCATCCATTGACGGTGCGCTGGAAGAGCTGGCGGAACGGCGCGACGGCGGAGGCAAGAAAGTGACGCTCTTCTTCGCAGTAACGGCAGCAGGAGGTGAGGATGCAGCGGCTGGGGGAGGGGGGATCGCCCTGGGAGTCTCAGCAGGAAGAGTCTCGGTGCCAGAGGAGGCGACGACAGCCTTGCTCGACTCTAGCTTTGCAATGATCTCCTCGCCCACGTCCTTGGAGCCGGTATGGAAGTGAAGGGGTTCGGAGATGGAGGAGAGCTCGATGTGCAGGTGCTTGCCCTTTTCAAGGTTGTGCGAGGTCACGGAGGCGACGGGGTACTTCTGGACGGGCGTCTAGTGAAGGCCGCGGACGATGCAAGATTAAGAAAGGAGATCAGCTGAGGAATGCGGCAAGCTGGACATCGAGGCAGAGATGACGCATGCCTTGTCGGACTCGCTTGCAAAGAAAATGCTACCGTTGCCAATGCCGAGCGTGCCCTTCTTCTTCTTCTTTTTGGCATCCACCAACTGTGACATTTTGTGACGTGAAAGAAACGAGCAAAGGAGTCAACTCGGGAAAGAGAGCAATGGCAAAGGAATTTTATAGGACGTGGACACTGACGGACACGGGCCACATCTGAATGTCATCCGCCTTGAGCGCCTCATTGTTCGGAGGTGGAGAGGTGATGACTGGGATGGTAGGGGCGACAGCGATGGGCGACGCGGGTGCCTCCTCGTGCTCGGAAGGGGCCGTTGCCGCTTCCGAGTCGTCCGCCGAGGCCTATGTGAAAGTGGAAAAAAGGAATGTCAAATATGCTCTGCTTTCCATGCGGAAACGATGAAGGGCAATCTCACCTCGTCGACATAGTTGGCGGGTACGTATCCTGCGTTTCCCTCGGCCGTCCCGTCCGCGCCGTGCTTCCTCACAAGCAACCAGAGCCCATCGACATCATACACGTTGAGCAAATCGTCCTCTGCAATCGAGAGCTCCTCGTCGTTCTGCGCCTCGTAGTCGTACAAAGCCTTGCTGACCCTGAGCGGCTCGGCCTCCTCCACATAGTTCCTCGGCACCAAGCCCGTGGGACCTTCGGCGCCTTCTGCGTCCCGGTCGCCGGGCGTCTTGAGTTTAGCCTTCCACCACTCCGGGTCTTCATTCTCGAGCACGAACAGCAAGTCGTCCTCGGAGATCGTCAGCTCGTCCTCCGTCTGGGCGGCATAGTCGTAGAGCACCTTGCACACTGCTACGTACGCCATTGCGGGGCACGAGAGGGGGCGTGGCGAGCGGAGAGGGAGAAGTACGGCTAATGCGGGGTATCGGGGAAGCGGTACGGGATGGGAGAAGAAGGAGAAGCGGCGATGGGATCGAGCCGAGGAAGGAGGAAGGGGAGGAAGACGACGACGACAAGGCGGTGTCGGTGTGACTGACGGTCGACGTCAACGGCTGGCTGGCGTCGGCCGGGCAGCAGGTGGGAGGTGATCGATGTGTATATATACGGCCCAACATTATACATGTTCAATAGTGTACGTACTCTTGACTCGCTGGGTCCCTATCGGCCCTCTGCACGTGGCCGTGGGAAGAGTAGTATAACCCTAACCTTCATCCGGTTTCGCGTCCGTCCGGGCGACGGAGACGACCTTCGGACTTCCCGCTCTCCCGATCCATCCACCTCAGATCCCTCGTCCACTTACCTACGACTTTCCATCGTGAGTGATTTCATCGAATCCATGCCCCGCCTCTCCTCTGCTGCATTCGAGACGCCCTCATCTCACTGACCTATCGTCCTCCTGACCCTCTTTGGCCGGCTTCTACCGCACTGTTAGACAATGGCGATCGCCCCCATCACCGGCAAGATGCGCAAGCGTCTTATCCTCGACCTCTCCGTCGCCCTCGGCCTCGGTACCGCCTGCGGCTACGGTTACTGGTGAGTTCGGATGGGCTGCTATTGAAAGCTGCTTCCTTTCCTTCTCGTGTCTCTGTCGGTCGTGCTGCTTGTGCCGCGGTGAAGGTCGGCGTGGGGTGAAGAGCGAGTGGGAGATGGACAGGGAGAAGAACGTCGCTGATCATCTCGCTCTCTTCCCTCGGCTTCGACATCTTACGGCGACAGGTACGGCCTGCACGTCCCCTCGGGTGAGTTGCCATCGAGAGCCTTTCCGCGGGTCGTGGGCGCGTCTTTCGATCCCCTCTGCTCACGAGACCCCCTCCCCTTTCGTTCTCGTCCCGCCTTTTGTCGTTCCCTGTCTTTTTGGGCCTCGGCGCCGTCTTCATCATCCTGTGTCAAACTGTTCTCTCGCCAACCATATCCCACCTCCTCAGTCCGCCGCCGCGACGAGTACTACATCAAGCTGGAGAAGGAGAAGCAGGCGGCATGAGTCGCTCTCGTCCACCTTCTGCCTCATTCGTTTGCCTGTCTACTGCCGTTGTAGCCGCTCCTGTCGTTCATCCTCTCGTCTTAGTACTCGGATAGACCTCGTCCTCTGTCCAACACGTCTGTTCCGGCGGAATATCCTCGGGCGCAGTCCAGCCGAGTCCGTTGCACGAATTTTGCAATGCTAGCTCCCTAGCTCAAGCCATCTCGTGTACCAATGTGCACATAGGCACCTCGTTCTGCTGCCCTCGTCCCCGTGCAACACTGACGTGAAGTGTCATTGCGGGACTCCGGACTGTACAAACTGGAGTAGCAGCCGGAGTGGTCACGACTTATAAGAATAGACAGGGATGACGCGCTCGTTCGCTTTAGCAATTCGCTCCAACGTCGAGCTACAGAGCTGTCAGGAGTGGGGGACGGGTGAGGTGGAGGATCTCGACGGCGGTACTGGATGTCCATTCTGGGCGGCTTCGTTCGGAAGCCGAGTCCTGGGTGGGTTCGTACCATCATCGCCAGCTCCACCGTAGGTGCTAGACAATTCTATGGCCATCCGCCAAGGTTCCTGAGCGCCACGCCAACTCTTCCTCCGTCCACGACGGCCTCTTCGAAGGGGCGGCCCGCAAGAGTGTGTTCAGGAGCTGTTTCCAGTCGATCCTTATCGCTCTTCTCATCCTTACTCTCATCGCCTTTTGACCATCCCCGATTGCTCTGTCCCGTCATGGCCGACCTGCACGCCGACGACCTCAACTTCTGGCGCACGCCCATCCCTCACAGCTCTGTGTGCGCTCTCTTCTCGCAAAGGACGGGCGTCGAGCCGTTGTCCATTCGTTTGCCCGACAAGGTGGACGCGAGTTATCATTGGATCGCCATCGTCGAGTTGCCCGCGGCCGCCGGAGGGAGCGGCGACGAGGGCGAGAAGGAGGGGCGAAGATGGACGAAATGCGTGCTGAGGGTGTCTAGGAAGGCCATTCCGAGGATCAAGACACAGAACGAGGGAAGTCACCGCTGACAAGCCCGTTCGAGAGCCGTCGCACAAGGAAAGCATAGCTTACCTCTTCGACAGCCGCTTTGGGCCCTTTTCAGGTAGCTTGCCTGACTCTCGTCAAGCGCCATACGACGATTCCCGTTCCGGAGGTCTACTTCTTCGACTCTACCGAGGACAACGTGCTGGGGCTCGAGTACATTTGTATGGAGTGTGAGTTGACCATCGGGGGCCTGTGCTGGTCAAACGGCCGTTGATCGTCCTTTCCTATCGTCACATCGCCGCCGCCGCCGCCGCCGCCGCCGCCGCCGCCGCAGACATCGAAGCCCCGTCTCTGGACTCGTGCTGGATGACGCTCACGCCTTCCGCTCTCTCACACGTCCTGGACCAGCTGGTCGCCTTCTATGTCCAACTCCACCGCATCCCCTTGCCTTCACCGACCCGCATCGGTGGACTCTATTTCGCAGACTCTACACCGACGACTTCAACCGAGCCTTCGTACACCTCCTTCCGGATTGGGCCGTCCGTAGACGAATTACACTGGCAAGAGGCCGACATCGCCCGGTACTGGCACGCTCTAGCAAATGCCGACCACCCGGCCGCGGGCGATGCCGAACGGGAGAGGTGGGCCCGCCTGGCGGACGAGACGTTTGAGTCGCTCAATCCACTCGGCCCGTTCGACGGATGGGTCGATCAGGCCAGGGCATACCTGTCCGCCTACAGACGGCAGATCGACTTGCATCCTCGATTGGAGTTTATGACGCACCTGTTACCGAGGCTAGACGAGCTCTTGGGGCTGCTCGACACGACGCCCTCCCCCAAAGCCGTGCCGAGATGGCTCACGGACCTGCGCACGTCAACCTACTTAAATCCGACGCACCTCTCCCACCGCGACACGCACTTCGGCAACCTCCTCGTCCGGCCGAACGCGTCCGAGAACGGCGACGGCGACGGCGAGCCGGGGCAGATTGTCGCGGTGCTCGACTGGGAGTTTGCGGGCGCGACGGTGGAGGCGCCCGTGGATCGGTTCGCGGACGTTTTGGAGGGCTGCTTGGTCAGTGCGAGGAGGGCTGCGCCTGCAGCTTCGTCGTCGACCGACCAAGCGGGCTCGTCGGTGGAGCGAACCTGGCCGGCCGAGTTCGTCCGCCGTCTCTCCGACGTGGACTGGGAGCTGGGAAGGCGATATGCCAAGGCGAGCGAGGACCTATCGGACGAGGAGGTGCTAGGGAAAGAGGGAGTGGCGCTCAGAGACGTGTCCTTTCGTTTCGTGAGGGCGTGCGTCGAAGTCGTGAGTAGTAGTAGAGTTTCTGACGGTCCCCTCGGCCGGCGGGCGAATCGACGGGACGGGACGGGCCTGCCTCGACCCGGTTCGGGTCACCTGTGTCTTTCTCCGCGCACCTCGCTCGCCCGCCCGCCACTCGGCGACTGACTGGCCCGTCTCGTCTCGTCTCACAGGGAGTCCGCCAAACAGACGCCGAGCGCGTCCACCTCGCCAAGACGATCTGGCTGGCGGCGGCGGAAAGAGCGCTGGACGTGCTTTTACCTTGATAGACACACCGGGAGGGCGTATTCGTAAGGAAATATGTGTGCCAGTCTCCGGACGGACGGATGAGAGCGCAAGGTGGTGGACGGATGTGGACGGAGCCGATCCTTTACAGCGTTCGTATGCGATACGACCCCGCGACGAAGAGAGACGGAGGGAGTTGCGGAAATTCGTGGAGAGCAGCGCTCTTACCCATACAAATACCATGTGACTAGGCTAGGAGGAGAGGACCGAGCTGGGGAAAAAAACATGTGCTCATCCCGCGTTCGGGGGGTTTGCAACGCTTTTTCTATATTTGTTTTGTCGAGGTGGAAATCGTCCAAAGGATTTGCACGGACGGAGAAGATGAGTGGGACGTGTCGATCGCAGCAGGACGAAGGAGACAGGAAGAGCGAACCGAGAATAGTGATTAAGCGGAGAGGATGCACGTATCCACCACAAGGAGATGGAAGAGTGAGAGAAGCCCAAAAAGCGACGACAAAGAAGACCCGAAAAGCGGTTGGGAAGAGAAGAAGGGCAAAGAATGCCAAGAACAGGAGACAGAACAGAGAGGAAAAGATGCGTGTGTCCATGTAAAAGCGGGAAGGAAGATAAAGAGAGCTAGATGCAAGAGGCCCGAAAGAACCGGGAGGGGCGAAAACGTCCAAGCGCAAAAGGAAAAACCCAAAACTGACGAGGCGGAACAAACCAAATTAAAAAGGACAGAGGGAAACCATCTAGTGCGCCTCCACCCTAGCCCTGCTGGCCCTGCTCTCCTCCGCCAACCTCCTCACGGCCTCGGTAGCCCTCCTGCGCCTGTCCTCGTCGGACTCGCCTGGGACGGCGCCCAAAATGGACACGGTGTCCTCGGCTGTCGGCACGCGGTAGGCCGCAGAGGGAGTTGGGGAAGGCGAGCGGGCGCGCATTGCGGTTTGCGCGGGCTGGGGATGAGGAGACGAAAAGTGGTCGAGGTCCGCGTCGTCCGCGTCGTCTTCGTGTGCCATCTTCACGCCAACGACGTCGGCATCGTCCTCGTGGTGGTGGACGGGAACGACAGCAGGGCCGCGCTGCGCTCGGGCGGCCCTCGACTGACTAGCCCAGTAACCGACGACCGTCCTCGCTCGCTCCCTCACCTGCTCGTCCACGGCTGTCGACCTAGCCTCGGCTTGAGCAAACAAAGAGGGGTGGCCAGCGCTGGTGCGCGAGTTGGTATGTACTTGCGGGCGGACTGGGACAGATGGGGAGCCGAAGTAGTCGCCACCGTCGGCTGCGACGCCCGTCCTCTCGCCGAAGGGGCTAGTGGCGTCAGAGAAGAGGGACGCGGCAGAGGAAGACGAGCTGGCGCCGTCGGAGAAGGGGGAGAGGAGTTCCGCGCCGACGGATGTGGGATCGGCGAGCGTCGGAGGCGACGGAGGGAGGGCCAACGCTCTCAGCCTTGTCACCGAGCCCTGGGCATGCTCTTGCTGCCTCCTGCGTGAAAGCGACCCGGCGCCGGCTACGGCGACGTCGTTGGTGGTGTGGGGCAGGGTGGTGGCGGGGATGGAGAACGGGGTGCCACGGATGATCTGGCCGTCGCTCGGGTCACCATCGATGGCGAACGGTCGGGTGGACCAGTAGTGATAGAGATAGTGCGTCTGTGGCTGCTGTGGCACTCCGCCGTCGTCGTCGTTCTCCTCGTCCTTCGCTTCTTCCACGTGCACCACCGAGCCGGCTATGGACATCGAGGGCGCGTCTGGACTGACAATGTTGACGCGGGGCGGCGCACTTCGGACGGATGCGGGGAGAGAGGAGGAGCCAGCGAGGAGGGCGTTGAAGGTGCCATAAGACGCGCTCTGCATGGCACGAAAGGCGGCGGGGACGTTGGAAGCGGTGTCGCTTGTCATCGTCGCCGCGGGCTCCTTGGCTGCGACATGCTGAGACCGGCTTGGCGAGCGTGCGGCACGAGCGATGGAGCGTTCGCCGCACAACGGTCGACCCATGTTGAACGGTGTTGGTGGCGGGGTGGTGCGAAGAGGGACGAGAGAAGGGGAGAAGGTGGGGTGGTGGCGCGGGGAGGGGCGGGATGGGGGAAGAGCGAGGAGGAGGGCGACGAGTTCGAGTTCGACGCTCTTTTTACTTTCAGTTTCGGCCGGGCCAGGCGAGGCCGAGACTCTTCTCCGAGGTTCGACTGGGGAAGGGGAAGACGCCGAGGGTGGAATTTGATTGGGCGACCCCGGAAAAGCGGCCAAGGTCGGACGGAGGCAAAGAAGGCGAGGCCGTCGAGGTTGGGCGCTGGCCGCTTCTACGCGACAGCAAGGCCTATTGCCGAGCATCGCCTTTTCGGGGTGGATCGGCGATCGCCGGTTTTCGTTTGCCGTTTGCCATTTGCCGATTGTCGTTCGTCGTTTGTTGTCGTCACATCCTCGCACAAGCAAGATCACATCGCAACGCAAGAATCATTCATGCAAGAAAGCAGAGGACATGCCGCCACACGTCAACCTTACGTCGCTACAGCTTCCTCGCCCATCGACCACATTACGACGCCAGCTCCGCTGCACGAGCGTATGCGATACAAGGCCTAGTGCCCGGCCTTCGGATCCGATTCACATCGTCTGCCCTCCCGGACCACGCTCTCTCTCACTTGGTGACAGTCGTAGCCGAAGGTGAAACCAAGTCACCGAGATCGCATCGCAGGAGCTCCACCTCGCATGGACCGTGACCGCCGGCCCAGGTTGGACAGTCCCTTCGGTGTCTTCCGCCGGCGGCGCCCATGTAGGTACAGCACGGGAGACGACGCCCCATACGCCGTTCCACGGCGTCCACCGGCCCGTCCGATCCCCGGTCCTCCTCGCCTGCTCCCTCCTCCGCTGCACGTAAGAAACCACCGTCGGTCGTGGAAGAAAAGAAAAGAAAAAAGAGGAAGAAAAAAAAAACCACCACCACACCGCCACGATCGCATCGCCGGTCCGTTTTCGCTCGTCAGTCACCCGCACTTCATCGGTAGCCGGTCCGGTCCCTTCCCTCCGACGATGCCTGTCCGATCCCATCCTTCCTTTCGCTTTCCCTCCCGTCTTTCTCTTTCCTCCCTTCTCGTTGTCATCCTTCGAGAGGTAGCCGTCCCGTGGAGGTGCAAGCGAGCATCCCGGAGGAACGAGTAAGCGGCAGGGATGGATGGGGTGGGGATCGTGGAGAAAGAAAAAGAGCGGGACGAACGAGGCAGGGCGAGCGAGGGGAGGGGAGGGGATGGGGGGACGGGACGGAAGGGACGGACGATCCTACTGTCTCTGCGGTCCTTCATCCAACCCTTCTTTTGCGTCTCTCCCCCACGCACTCGTTCGTCTCCTTGACCCGGGGCTCCAACGACAGAAGGACGGCCTCGAAAGCGACGTCGTCGGTCCTCTATCCACGGGATATATCATGGGCGCCCGACGGCCCGATTATAACGTGGAAGAAAAAAATGTTTCGGTAACGGAAGCTTTCATCCATCTTACGATCACCCATCAGCCTCTGTCTCGTTTTACGAAAATGTCAATTGCCGCGCGAAACGCAGGGTAGAACAGGGAGCAGACAACAAGAGCGTCAGGGACGAGCGCGCTGCGAGAGCAAAACAAAAGCCGAAAACAAAACCAAAAAAGGAGACGAAAGCGACGATAGAGGGCGGTAGGAAGATAGATAGACCCTCCCTCTCCCCCGCCTTCACTCAAAAGTGCTGTCGTCGGTAGAAGAGCATGTACGGCGAGTTGGACTGGTAGGACGAGGTTGAGCGAGAAAGAAGGAATGCGGCCCGTCGCGGCCCAGCCCGTCAGTAAGACGCTCAATCCGAACCCGAACCCGAACTCGGAAGGTCAAGCGGCCGGAACACCCACCCTGAGCCTACTGTCGTCTGACTTCATCACCTTGCTGTCGTCACAGTAGAACCATTCGCCGTGGTTCCTGATAGTCGCCGTGTCTGTCGAATTCGATCCAGCGCGAGGTGGGGGGGTGGGGTTCAGCGACGGAAGGAAGGAAAGCGGGAGGGAGAAACGAAAACACGTCGGCGACTCACAGTGCCCGCTGCTCAGGCTTCCGAAGTGGTGCGTGGTGGCGTACAGATCGTACAAGAATGGCGGCTGCGTATCCTTCGACACCAGGCTCGCATCCACTCCCGCTCCTCCACCGGCCGTGGCCGCAGCGACGCCCGGAGGGAGCGGCGGGGGCATGTAGTTGGTCAGGTCGAGGCCCTCAGTGGGGAAGCGGACCACGGCGTCGATCTTGTCCGTGAAGGGCCCTTTGTTGATGAACCTCTTGAGATGGATGAGCAAAATCGGCGGCAGTCTCGCCAGCGTGAGTCGCTTGTTTGCCCTCCGATGCGTCTCGCATCGGGGACAATACCATGCGTTGGACCCTTCGAGCGTCTCGTTGGCCACAAACGCGTCCAGGCAGCTGGCAAGCGTCACCTCATTGCGCTTCGTCGCGGGAATGGGGAGGGAGAGATACGTGAAGGCTTGATACGTCGTCGAAGTCTGCCCATGCGCGGTGAAAGGAACGGAAAGGCATGGATGAGCTCCCAAGGCAAGACCGACGTCGTCGGCACGGTCCTCGAGCGAAGACCCACCTTACCGCAAACCATACAAGTCATCTTGTTCCTGAACTGTCCCTGAAACCAGTCCACGAGGAAGCTATTGTTCGTCATCCGATACGTCTTCCACTCCTTGGCGCTGGCCACCTGCGGGGGCAGCCGCTCCAGGTGTGCCTCCATCTCCGGCGTCACCTTCACCGGTGGCGGCTTGTGTACCACCCTGTTCAGGTCCTCGTGCAGGCCGTCGAGGAGGAAGGCGAGGAACTCTTGAGAGTCGTGTTGGTTTGAACCGCTGAATTGCTCCGCGAAGCGCGTGATAGCGTCCTGCGGAGCATGGAAGATGGTGGACAAATCGTCAGCGGAGGACCGGAGTACGAATCTGACTCCACACACGGAACCAAGGAAGACGAGCAGATAGATATGCGCACTCGGAAGGTGACGGGAGATACGAAGGAATATTGCTCTTTCCACATGACCCGAACGAGATGGGCGAACGCCTCGGCGAGCTCTCCCTTGGTCCCCAGCGCGTTGAACCGGTTGATATCTTTGCGGAAATTGCCGACTATGCGTCGGACGCGGAGAAAAAGGCGAATTGCAGCGAAAGTGTGGGTCAGCGAACGGGCGAGCGGATACAATGCAGCGAGCGCACCAAATCGACCCGACTCACGCAACAAGTACCTCGCCAAAGGCAGCGTGGCGCTGAGGCATTGCAACGTCGAGTTCATATAGCAAGAGTTGCCCAAGTTCTTGAGTCCGGTCAAGCCGATCCTCACGTCCTCCATTCCCGCACTCCCGCCCGGCGCGTGCGGCATGGATGCGGACGGGTCGTAGGGCGTCATGCTCTGGTATCGCCACGGCTGCTGTTGCGGCGGCGGCGGCGGCGAGACACCCGAATAGGCGCTCAGGCTTTGCAGGCTGTTGGAATGCACGTGCGACGGTCGTGATCCGGCGCCCGGCGAAGCCGCGAGCGGGGGAGGCTGCGGGGACACGGCGTCCTGGAAGTGTTGAGGGAGCTGGGAAGACCGATCGAAGCTCGCGCGAGGCATCGCGCCGGCGAGGCTCGGTCGCGGGACGGAGCCCGTGGCGGCTTGTGAGTCGTGAAAGTCGTGCTGCCGAGTGCGAAGCGAGCCGCTGTTGGCGGAGGACGCGGGGGACTGGTATATCGGCGCGGGCATTCGCGGCGCTGCAGGAGGGGAGACGGCTTTTGTGTATGGGTCCTGTCCTTGTCGGACGGAGGGATAGAACCCTGGGGGAACGTTGGCAGGCGCCGTGGAAATCATGGATTGCGGGACTTGAGAATGTTGTAGCTGTGTCGGGAGACGCCAAAGTCAGAGATAAGCGGCCGAAAGGGTCGAAAAGGTCATTCAAGAAAGCCCAAAAGTGCGACCAAGGAAGACGACGATGACCACTCACGTTATCCGCGATGCTCCTCGAGATGGGCTGTGCCGACAAACCCGTCACGCCAGGTATGAGAGAAGCCTGCCTATGTATCCTCTTGAGCATGGTTGTATGCGGGTCCTCGCTCGCTCTTCGCGCCATCTGCGTCGTCGTCATCGTCGTCGTCGACGTCGCGTCCGTCACCGCCATGCCAGGCTCTCTTCGGCCCATGGCGGGACTGCCACTCCTGCTTGTCCGAACAGCCTCCGTCATCGGCACCCTTGGCCGTGCAGTCCTCGCCTCTTCCGAGCCGCTCCCGTTCGCACTGGGGCCATTGACTGCGCCCGCGCCCGCTCTATCGACATCGACGCCCCGCACGATGCCTTCCTCCCCGATGACGCGCTCCCAAGCCTCGAAGCCGCCGATCAACAACATGGGCATGCGTCGTAGAGGCTTGCGGTACTCGAGCTCGTACACTGCATTCATAAGCACTTGAAGCCGCCGATGGCGCTCGTCGCTCTCCGCCGTGCGGGGAGGGGCGGCCTTGGAGGAGACGGAGGAGGTGGTGGGTGGAGAGAGGGAGGTGGAGCAACGGTCGTAGAGGACGACGAGGTCGAACATCGCTCGCTGGACGAAAGAGGTGAGCTCTTCTGCAGGGGAAACACACAGGCGATCCTCCAGTTGGGAAGAGGACATGCTGCAGATGGCAAGAGGCGAGGAGACGGGATCGCGTGAGTGAAAGTGGCATGCTAAAGCGAAAGGAAGGACGGAAAGGACTCACTTCTCCTTCAATAACATCGGCTCGATGCAGACGCTACACCGGCTCTTGATCCTCCCTCGCTCATATGCATCCCTCGGCCTGACGTCGAGCAAGAGTACGGAGTATGAACCGAGGTAGCTCCACAGGTTGTCCGGGCCCACGTGGCTGCTCAGTGGCAGCTCGGGCTTGGGCAGGGAGATAGGGGAGGCAAAGTTAGAGGGCAAGGTGGGCGAAGGTAGTGGACGAGCGACGGTGGAGGAAGGCAACGGGCGAGAGACCGGGGGGGAAGAGGAAGGTGGCAAAGGTGGTGGCGAGGAGCGGGCTCCGATGGACGGGGGAGACGGAGACTGTAGAGGATAGTACGGGAACGGCTTCGGCACCTCGGCCCTGCTGAAAGTGAGGTCCGTTGGCGGTAGAGGTGCCGGGAGGAGTTGCCTTCTCGTAGACTTTGCTGCGCTCGATGAACCCGGTGGGGAGGAGGGTACGGAAGGGAAGCTGTACGCGTCATCGTCCCTGTCGAGGTCGACGAGCGGAGGAAACGCGTTTTCAAAGTCAGAATACGACGGTGAATGTCCGTCCAGGGACGAAGAGGACGGTACGCTCGGCGCCTCTGGAGGCAGAGGTGCTGTTTGGACGTCCTTCGCATCGACGTGCATGCCGACGGCATTCGACGGGGTGTCGACGCCTCTGAAGCCATCGTAGTCATCCAGCATGGGCGCCACCGAAGCTCGATTTCCGGAAGCGGGTGCGCTCGTGGGCCTGTGGTCGTCCAGCTCTGACGGATCTCCAAGCATGGCGGACCCGGAAGGCGGGCCGAAACCGGCGTCCATCGGCTGGCGTGATCCGCTCGGCTGAGGCCGTGGAGAGGGCGTGGCAGGCGGCAAGCTTGACGACGGTGCCATGTCCGGAGCGACGGATGGCGGCGGCGACACGACCCGCGACAGTGCAGCTGTGTCCTTGGATAGTCGCTTGGGATTGACGACGCCGGTGGCCATGCCTGCGCCGCGCAACGCCGCGAGACGCTCCTGAAGCGACCCTCCGCCCATGTTCACCGAGCCCCGTCGAGACTGCGAAGCCGTAGAGGAGGCCGAATCCGAACGGTCTCTCCGTGACCCTCCGTTCACGGCGCCGCCACTGCCACTGCCACCGCCACCGCCGGCCCCTCGCTCCGGCGCCGCAGAGCTGCTCCCGCTGTTCTTGATCGACGACGACTGGGCCGTTGACTCCCTCTCCTCCTTCCTCTTCAGCTCCGCCTCGTTCGCTTTGGCGCGCTCCAAGACGCCCGGGAGCCTCTGCTTGAGATCTGTGTAGCGGTAGTAGTACGAATGTTTCTGAGAGACGAAGGTGGCATAGTCATTGTGCTTGGAGATGAACCCGATAATCCTGGGAAGCGAGCGACGACGAAGACATGGACAGATGGTGAGCGGCGCGCGAGTGGGAGAGAGCGAGCGAAGCAAAGGCATGATGCCTGGACGGTGGCTCACTGGGCGGCTTTGAGGTAGTTGACAAAGGCCGTTTCGAGGTCGCCCGCCCTGTCTGCTGTGTCGGCGGTCTCGAGGAGTTTCTGAGAGGCGCCTATGTACGACTTGATGCTGAACTGTGCGTCGAGATCGACCTTTGCGATGCGTTTCAGGGCGCTCACGGATACGATTTGCGAGACGCCCGCCGTGGCCGCCTGGGAAGCGGCGCCTGCGCTCGGGGCGCCTACGGTGGCCGCCGAAGAGGAAGCAGACGACTCGGGTGACGATGCGGCAGAGGCGGCGGCGGCGGTGCCGTTCTTGATGGCGGAGGAGGAGACGGTGTGCGTGCCGGTTGGGAAAGCAGGCGAGGTGGGCGAAGTAGGCGAGGCGAGGGGGGAAGGGGACATGGCATCGCTCGCTCCCAACCGTTGCCGAGCTCGTTGGGTCGGCGGCGAGACCTGTGGGAGAGTAATTTGTGTGGTGTGGTTGCGGGCGAGGCGACGATGAATGCGCGTGCGACGGCGCCTTGATTGATTGTGTTGCCTTGCTCGCCTTGATTAAGCCAGACTTGCCTTGCCTTGCCTCGCCTTGCCTCGCCTTGCTCGAAGGGAGTGCTGTGGAGGAAGGAAGGTGTGACGGAGGTTGGGAGGCGAAGAGCCGGGTGAGGAGGTGCTGAGTTGAGACTCGGCCGCTTTCGTGTTCACTGCTCGTCTCGTTGTCGTCTTCTTGGCGGGGTTGGCTGGCTTTTCGTTTCGCTCCGTTTTGGCTTTCTTTTGGCTCGACTGCCGGCCTCGATCAGTCCAGTCGACCTCGTTGGCGACCCACCGCGCCCGCTTTCATCATCCGGCCGTCCATTTCAAAGAAAATTAAAGTCAAGTCAAAGCCAAACGCGGGCCGCAATAGAACTCGCCCCTAATCCGGCCGTAACCCTACTCCCGTCGCCCACGTGTCGAGCGACCACCTCCACCGGCCGGCTGACGACCGACACGACACGACCGCGTCAATGATTTCAGATCATCTATCTATCTCCACCGCCAGCTCGACCGACCATCGCCCGCGCCTCTCTGGGATGCCCCCCCACCGCCTCCTAGCCGGCCGCTCGGAGCAGACAGTAGCGTCGTATCCCTAGGCCACGCGCGAAAGCTGCGCATTCATCCTTGCCGCTCCAGCCCCGGTCGCGCAAGAAGGAAAGGAAGACAGACAACCGACCAAGACACGGTGATCGAGCGATCGGACGAAGCAAAAGACCCGCGCTCAGGCTGCAGCTCTGCTACACCTCCTTCCCAGCAGCCTTCACCGCCATGGTCTCTCCCGTCCGCCCTTCCCCAAACGGCACGGGCCCAGGCAGCCACCCACCTCCGGCGCTGCCCGCCTCGCTGCCCAAAGCTTCCTTCCGCAGAATCCCCGACTGGGAGCTCTCCCAAATATCCACCCAGGCCGGCGTGCCTGACCAGCAGAACCAGAGCTACGGCTTCAACGACGGCTCCGACTTCGTCCGGCCAGAGCACTATATTCGGGTAGAGCCGATCGAGACCGAGCTCAGGAAGCAGGTCGAGTACGACATGGACGAGCAAGGTGAGTCCCCCGCTCTGCCGCTCTTCGCCCGTCCTTGCTTCCGGCCAAGAGCGCATGAAACGGCCGGTGCGCCAGACCCTTCAGAGCTTTCTCATCACTTTCTTGCTCGTCTACATCCCCGTCGCCGCCACTCCTCCAGACCAAGAATGGTTGGACGCGCTGAACGTGGAGCGACGGAAGGAGCAGATGGATGCCGTGTCTTACGAGGTGTTCGAGATCATTATGGACCGCCTGGAGAAGGAGTGGTTCGACCTCGTGAGTCTCTCGTGGACCTGACAAAGGCGTTGTCGCCTTTTCTCCAGCAACTGACTCGACTTGCCTTTCTGCTTTACCATGTCGGCTACTTCTCTTCCATCGGGCGTCGCAGATGAAACGCGTCCCCGTCCGAAGAGGTTTTTCCAGCGGTGGCGCCGACGCCGACGAGGGCCCCTCAGAGGACAGCACATGCGCCATTTGCGACGACGGCGAGTGCGAGAACTCGAACGCGATCGTGTTTTGCGATGGCTGCAATTTGGCCGTCCATCAGGGTGAGCGGCCCGACGAGGCGAGGGGAGACCGAAACTGGTTGCTGACTCAAGCTCGGTGCCCTCGCCGCCCCTTTTGCAAAGACTGCTACGGCGTGCCTTACATTCCCGAAGGTCAATGGCTCTGCCGCAAATGCACCGTCTCTCCCGAACGCGCAGTTGTGAGTCCACCGCCAGCTAGACCCCGCCCCCTGGCTCCTCCTGCGTGGATGCGTCGTCGGTCTTTTCGAACGCTCTTCCTGACATTCAAACCCGCTCGGCCAGACCTGCATTCTCTGTCCACACGAAGGGGGCGCGTTTAAGCAAACGACAGCCTCCAAATGGGCCCACCTGCTCTGCGCCATGTGGATCCCCGAGGTGGGAGTGAGCAACCCGGTTTACATGGAGCCAGTCGATAACGTCGAGAGGATACCGAAGAGCCGATGGAGGCTGGTGAGTTTTCCGATCGATCGCTCCTAGTCGTTCAAGTCCAGCTGCTCACGCCTTTCCCCGCTCGGTTGTGCCTTCCAGGTTTGCTACCTCTGCAGAGTGAAGCATGGCGCTTGCATCCAATGTGACAACCGCTCTTGTTTCACCGCCTTTCACGTCACTTGCGCCAGGCAGGCCGGCTTGCTCCTCCATGCGCCGCGGCAACGAGCTGAGCACGGTCATGGGGACGACGACGAGGACGACGACGAAGGGAGCGCGGAGACGCTCAAGGCGTTTTGTCATCGGCATGTGCTCCCTTCCATGGTGTGTGTTTGCATAACGAACGGCAAGTTCCGGCGCTTGGCCTCAGAGCAGGCTTCTCGACCGATATGCTCAAGCTGCCTCTGACATCGTGCATGATTGAACGCAGCGGGACCAGGTCAAGATCGAAGATCTTGATGTCATCGAATCCGGCGGGGCCAGTCCCGCGCGCTCCAAGGGTGGCCAACGCGCCCTCATGACACCCGGCACGATCCCAAAGATCAAGCTTCGGGCTTCGGGAGGCCGAGGGGAATCTTCCTCGAAAAACTCCAAGTCAGCGCGCGCCTACGGCAGACTCTATACTGCCGGTCCGCCCTTGGTGCCGAGGTACATCGTGACGAGAGTGCTGGAGTACATCGCCAAAGTCAGCCTCAGGAAGAAGCAGCAGCTCGTCGCGCTCGTTTGCAGGTTTTGGAGCTTGAAGAGGGAGGCCAGGAGGGGCGCGCCCCTTTTGAAGAGCTTGCACCTTGAGGTGAGTGGCCTGTTTCCGGTTTTACGCGCTGGTGAAGGCGGTAAAGGTAGTTTGCATCTATTGACCGCCTCCCTTGATCGGCTTCGTTTGGGGGTTTTAACTGTCGCCTGTAGCCTTGGACTGCGAGCGCTAGCAGCAAGGAACAGACGGATGCTGAGAAAGCGCAAAAGCTGCAAGTACGTCTGAACGTGACGCTCCGCGTGCTTCGACCGACGGACAAGTTCCGTAGCCAAGTTCTTCTCTAACGCGAGTGCCGCTGATTCCCCTCCTCGCTTCCACAGTTCCTCCTCCGTCTCCGCGAAGACCTCGAGAAAATCCGCATGCTGGCGGAGCTAGTTCGCAAGCGCGAGAAGGAAAAGCTGAGACAATGCACTATCTACCGTTCGGCGCTCATCGACACTTTCTTGTTCCCACATCGGAGCGCCCTCGTTCGAGCGCTGGATAAGATTCAGAGGTGAGCTGTCCACCTTCCCGTCATGTGAACAGAACAGGTTGACGGCTCTTTCGACGTCGCTGACCCTCCGGGAGCTCGTTCCCGCGCTCCGTCCCTTTTTTTTTTTTTTAGCTTCGACCGTATCGGTCTCTTTCGGGACCCAGTCAACCGGGCAGAGGTGCCAGACTACTATGACATTGTCAAGAAGCCGATGGATTGGGTGGCGATCCAAGACAAGCTCGATGACTTTGAGTATTTCTCGGTTGAAGAGTTTAAGGTTGGTCGTCTCTTCTTCAGCACCTGTGTGCTGCATCGTCTCTTCTTCCGGTCACCACCTGTGTGCTGCATGAGCTGACTGATTGATTGCCGTTTTCTTCTTCGGTTCGCCGACATTGTAGTCTGATGTCAATCTCATCTTCGACAACGCCATCCTCTACAACAAGCCCGACACCACCTTCTACCGAGCTGCCCAGCGTATGAGGAAAGCCACAGAGCCGATCCTCGCTGAGCTCGAGGCCCAGACCAAACAAACGTCTTCTGCACTCGGCGACGATGGCGCGCAGGAGGATGACAATCTCCGAGAGGAGCTCGGTCTGGAGCCGGAACAACGGCTTCTCGACCTCCTTGGAGAGTATTCGTCTGCACCGAAAGAGGAGTCAGCTCACGGAACACCGCAAGACCCGGAACTTGATCCTGAACCCCGAGATGCTGTGGATGACCTGCTCCGTCAGCACTATGCCGTCACTCCTACGCCTAAGCCCGTCCAGAAGGTCCCAAAGCCGCCGGTGGTGGCGCGCAAGCGTAAGCGAGCCCTGGAAGGTGACGAGGCTGCGGCTGCCGCCGTGGCGAAGGAGGAGCGCAGGGTGAGTCGTCGCTTGCGAGGCGACGCTGCCCCCGTCGTCGATCCTATCGACCACGGTCCGGGCTTCCGCGCCTCCACGCAAACGCGTGCAACGGGAGCAACGGCAGGTACTGGGGCGGCGGCTGCCGAGTCGGAGAGCGCAAAGTCGCCGCGTGCATCCACCATGAGGCGCGACAAAGACAAGAAATCGTCGTCTACCGTCGCCGTCAAGCCTGAGGCGGAGACACCCGCACCAGGGATACTCGAAGTGGATCAGCTGGACAGCAAGGACGAGTTCTTGCGCTTCAATGAAGGTTGGGTGCTTCCTAGAGGCTTGAAGAGGGGTGGAAGACCTCCGCCGCCGCCGCCGCCACCTAAGCGTGAGTTAGAATTGCGCGCGGCCAAGAAACCTTTGAGCCCAAGCCTTGGTAGGTGCTGTTCGTTGACGTCGAATCTTTGGCTCTGTGCAGGTGTTCGCAAATCTTCAAATGCGGCTACTCAGGCGTCGGCAGCAGAGGACGTCGCCGAGGATGTTCAGGACGTCGCCGAGGATGTTTCGCCGCCTACGCCGCCGCCGGCACAAACAGCTACTCAGGAGGTGATGGAAGGGGACAAGCACGGGAAAGACGTCACTGCGTCGACGGAGGAAGTTGATGGCCGACCGGCGAAGGAGGAAGAAGTCGAACTGCTGGGTTGCCGGCGCGGTCATTCGCCAGCCCGAACTGAGCCTACGTCCTTGCCGGAGCGCGACGGTGCAGAGTCTACGTCAGACATCTCGTCTCCGCCCTCGACTCCTTCTCGGAGCGCCTCCGGCTCGCCGTCCAAGTTTCCTCGGGACTCGAGCGGTCGCTTTTTGCCCGCCACGCCCGAAAAGCGCGCGGAGCGTGCGGCTGCCCAAAAAGCCAAGGACGACGAGCGGAACCGATTGCGAAAGTTGAAGAGGGCGGAGGAGCGGCGGAAGAGGGAGGAAAGGCTACAGAAGGCTCAGGAGAGGAGGGAGGAGAGGGCTAAGAGAAAGTTGGAACGGGAAAAGCTGGCGAGGGAGTTAGAAGACAAGGAAATGGGCAAGAAGGAGAAAGAAGAGGACAGGAGACGGAGAAGGCCGGTCAGCCGCGAGAGAAGCCTAGCGCCCGAATCCCCAGCGCCTCCGGCGGGCCGGTCTGTAGAACCAGAGCAGGGGACGAGCGAGCGTCGAACGAGACTGCGATCCAAGGCGGAAACGGAGCTGGCGGGGCCCACGCCTTCGCCATCATCCTCCCTCCTGTCGAGCAGGCGAGGTCCTGAGAGGAGCACCAAGCGCAAGTTCGAAGGTCCGTTCAATCTCACCGGAGCCAGTCTAATGACGAACGGCAGCGGTGACTCGTCGCGCGATGCGTCTCCCTCGAAGAAACCCAAGCGCTCCGCTCCCGTCGCTGACCCCGCGTCTAGCGCGCGGAGGAGCGCCCGGGATAAGAGTCGCTCGGCCTCTGGCGCGTCTGCCCATGGCCACGCTCCTCTCGAGAGGGACCGACAAGGGCAAATATCGACTCCTCGCCCGTCGACGACCCAGACGACGGTGACGCAGGATGCGGAGGAGGAGCTGACCGTCGATGATTTCGAGCCTGGAACACTTATATGGGCGCGCATGACGGGTACGTTGTGGACCTGACCCTGCCTGGTTGCGTGTCTCGATGAGACGATTCTTTGTTTGTTTGTGCTGATCGGGCGTGGCCTATCTCGCGACCCGTCCTTGTCTCTCATCTATTGCTCAGGCTATCCTTACTTCCCGGCCGAAGTGTGGGACGACACGGACAGCAACAACGACGTCCCAGATGATGTCTTAGACCAGCGCGACGAGCACGAGTGGGGCACTGAGACGTCTGTGGTGCTTGTGAGGTTCTTCGACACCAGTCGGACTTGGTGAGTTGCCGCGGGGCTAGCAAACCCAACTCATTCTTTATCGGACCATCGCTGATCGCATCTTTCATCCATCCACCCCTTTCCCCGCGCCACGCCACCACTCTCGCTCGACTGACCTAGGGCCTGGCTGCCACCCCAGCGCCTGCGGTTCATGCTGGAGAACGACGAATTGGACCAGAAGATGCTCAAGAACAAGGAGGTGCGCACGCCCCACATGCGTTCCAGCATTCGTTCCGCCTACGGGAAGGCCAAGGCGGTCATGGAGGTCTAGCTTTGTTCTTGCCTGTCATCGTTGGTAGCCTCGTCGCCAGTCCGTCCTTGGAGTTACTCTGGCCCTTATTACGTTTGCGCTGTTTTCGGCTTGCGGCGAGTCCGTATGTTCGTGTAAGATTAAGTGAATGGGTAGGATGTTCGTCCGACGCTGTCGCGGGACTGTAGACATACGTAGTTGAGGCCTCGGGACGACCACTCGAGATGCTCGAGACGATGAAGGGAAAGACGCGGGCGGCCATTGGGTCACGCTACGCCTCGCAACTCACTATAGACTAAGCTATCAAGATGCTTGTACTCGAAGGGCAAAATCATCGTGCACGCCCTTCGCCTCCAAAACTTCCAGCACTACAGGGTGAAGAGTGCAAAGACAAGACAAGTCTCGAAGTAAGTGAGCGTGAGCTAGTTCTGAGACTTCTCGATCCAGCGTGTGAAGGTTGCAGCGACAAGACGGGGTCTGTGTCGTAGAGGGGGGTCCACCTAGGACCGGCTCCCTCACGATAGACGTCCCGGAACGGCCGTTGTAACAAAAGAAGAGTAGACTTGGGACACGATAAGCCTCAGGGCTTGTGCGTTCACTCCTGATAGGGCGAAGGCAGACGAATTAAGGAGGACGACGACGATACCTGATTCGTCGAAGTGACTAGGTGGAACAAGCGGAGAAAATTGGATTTTTTTTACCTTTTTCGGAGGAGCGCGAGACAACCGATTGGCAGAAAGAATAGAGGGGGACGATGGGAAGAAATAATGACAGAAAACGGTAGCCAACCAGAGAACAATCATCGAAGCGAGCCACAACGAGCAATAGCTTGAAGTATTAATTTGGTAGTTTTGGATTTGGTTTCAATGGGAAACTGGATAAACAGCTCCGCCCCCGTCGCCTAGTGGTTATAGCGCTCGCCTAGTAGGTGTTCTTCAACACCAGTAAGCGAGAGGTCACAGGTTCGAGTCCTGTCGAGGGCAGTTGCTTTTTGAATAATTTTTGCGATGCTTTTTATTTCAATCCCTACCATCCCAACTTCATTTCCACTGCATTGCCGACATCCTAACCGTCGAACAACGCTACGTCTACTTCGCTCTGGTCGTGCGCTCGCTGTCCCTTAATGAGCGGAAGACAATGGAATGATGGTGGACGGAGTTGCCAGAGAGGACGGCCGTGCCAACGCTAGGTGACGCGACGGCGTACCCATCCTTGAGGATAAGTGCATAAATGGGGAAGTCTAGATGTGTTGGAAGAGAACGTGTCGTCGTTGCCACCGTCCCCCAACACTGGCCGTTGATAAGGCGATCATGGCCGTGCCAGTGTCTATCCGACGAGCTTTACGACGAGGTACAACGGCAAGCACGACGGTTACTAGTGACGAGCGAGACGCTGACAGCAAGCATCACCTGCGGTCCTCGCTACGCGAAGACCGCCATCGACATGTTCAACGCATTCATCATTCATCAGAGAAGAGGTCATACAGGTAAGCGAGAGTCGCGACACACGACCGAGGCAAACCGAGTGCAGAGATGCACCGAACGCAAAAAAGCCCGCCGCCCTGATGGGCGACGGGCTCAAAACAGTTCCTCGGAGAGGAAGGGGGCAAAAAATTGGAGCACTCGAGCATTGGTAGGCCGACCGCCCTGGGTCTCAAAAGTAAAAGGCGTTTGAGACATGCTGTGAGGGTCGACCTGCTCGAGGGTGATGAGGAAAGAGTTTTTCGGGTCGGCCAGGCGAAGGCCTTCTTATAGACGCATCCGTGTCTCGCCATCGGCGACAACGCAAAACCCCGAAACGCCGAACTGCCGTACTGTGCAGGATCTCTACCAACCCTAACCCTAGTTGCCTGATCACCGCAGTCGATGCGTGCGAAGATCCGCTCTTGTTAGGGTTAGCCAGACCTTCCGCTGCTTGTGCGTTCGTTCACTTCGTCGCTGCGAAGCGAAAGTCTGGAGTTCGCCGTCTCTCACCCGTCCTCAAGCTCGACGTCAACCTTTCCTTCAGGCCCTCGCGCTTGTCCTTCTCATCCCCCGTCATGTCTGCCTCGCACAAGATTTACCGGAGCGCCAACGCGCCCAAGACGGCTCCCTCGGAGACCGAGCAGACCGTCGCCCAGGCTCTCGTCGACCTCGAGAACAACGTCCCTGAGCTCAAGGCTGAGCTCCGACCCCTCCAAATCTCTGCCGCTCGCGAAGTCGACGTCAAGGGTGGCAAGAAGGCGATCGTCATCTTTGTCCCCGTCCCGCAGATCAAGGCTTTCCACAAAATTCAGCAGAGGTGTGTGTGCACGCGGCGCTGGGGTGCGATCCAGGACGGGCGACCGGTCGACCGGTCGGTCGTGTGCAGGCAGTGGTCGGCATTGTTAGCATCAACACTCAACGCTCGCCTTTTTTTCCCCGTCATTTCGCTCTTTTTTGTAGGCTGACCCGCGAGCTCGAGAAGAAGTTCTCGGACCGCCACGTCGTCTTCGTCGCCCAGCGCCGCATCCTTGGCAAGCCCGGCCGTCACTCCCGCGTCAAGCAGCAGAGGCCGCGCTCGCGCACCCTCACCGCCGTTCACGATGCCATCCTCGAGGATCTCGTCTACCCTTCGGACATCACCGGCAAGCGCACCCGCGTCAACACCGATGGCCACAAGTTGCTCAAGGTGTGAGTATCGTCCGCAACGGACCCGGCGAGCGAACGAGCGAACGGCGTCGCAATTCGCCCAGTTTCACTGATTGAATGTCCTTTTCTTTTTTTCACTCTGCCCTACACCATTAGTTACCTCGACGCCAAGGACGCCACCTCGCTCGAGTACAAGCTCGACTCCTTCTCCTCCGTGTACCGCCGCTTGACCGGCAAAGAGGTCAAGTTCTTCTTCCAGACCGTGGAGGGCAACTACTAAGCGGCTCGTCCCTTACTGGTCTATGGTCTTTCCCCTTTGTACATCATATGCGCGCTGCAAGGTGAAGGCTATGGGTATTCGATATGCGACTCATCTCTCTCAACCCCAGGGATCTGCTCTTCTTCACAGGAGGAGGAGCCGGACAGCCGGACAGGAGCGAGAAGGAAGAGAGAGCGGGGGATGGGAGGCCAGTTTCGGAAGGTGCTACAGGTTGCTGCTGACAATCCACCCCTGCACGCGCGGGCTCAGCAGGAATGAGCAGGCCTTCGACAAAGCGGCGTCTCTGCTCTACGAGGGCCGGTGATGGAGTGGCAGAAAGAGATATGAGCAAGGCCGGGGTGCGCTTGGATGAGAACGCACGAGGCACGACTCGCTTGTTTAAGGCTGTGGCCGCCCGATGGGCCTTACTAGTCGAGATGGTAAGCTCAGGCTGTTGGACGGCCCTCTCCTCTCCACGCCGAGCTCGTCCGGCGACTCGAGGACACTCGTTCCGCTTTGAACCCGACAAGAGTGAACGATGAAGTAAACCCTAAAAGGAGACGGCTGCCTCCCGCGCATACCAGTGTGGCCTCTCCGGTCGCCCGCCCTGTCCCGTCGTGGACGAGGTCGAAACCGCATTGTCTACTTCCTCTCCCGCTGGATATGGGAGGCACTCGGGAGATGAGACAGGCAGGCAGTCTCCTACAACCTCTTCCGCCGCCGTTCAGAAAGCTTTCGGCCGATGACTTTGACTCCGCCGCTCGCTGCGGGAAAGAGTGCGCGAATCTGACATCACCAGAAAAAGCGCGACCATGCCTAGTTGAAGGCGGGGTGGGGGATGGGAAAGAGCGATGACGATCAACAAGACTTGTTCCATCAAGTGTAAATCGGCTCTACGAGAGCTCGACACGGGTTCCGGCACGCACGGCTTGAGGCTATCAGAGAACGAGAAGGGAGGCATGTTCTCGGGAGCTGCTCGCGGCGCCCCTTCGAACGAGGCGCGGTTGTGGAAAGACGTCGGGTTTGTAAGGTCACTTTACAAGCGTGAGGAGCCGGCCTTTTTATTCGGCGTGGTGCTACGCTATAGGCGCTTATCGACTCTGGAGATGGGCCTCCAACCAATCACAAGGATAGGGCCTGTCAGCGCAACGGCCGCGGTCATCGAGGACGAGTGCGAGTGCGGGAAGGGCGGGTTCTGAAACTGCCCTCCGTTTCAGACATGCAAGGGAGGGACGGCGGCCCACGACGCTTTGCTTTGGCCCGAGGCCTGGCTGGTTGACAGGCGAGAGGTGATCTTTGCTGTGGAGAGCGCGGTATATGAAGGTGTCGAGCGGTATATAAAGGTGTCGACGTGACTGACCCACTGAAAGGCCCACGACAGGCGCGCTCTGGAAGCCGGCGAGAGAAAGCGGGGTATGCTGCCATTCAGCATATGCCACCACGTTCATGTGGTCGCCTATGGGGCTATAAGGATCCAGCTACCGAGCAAAGTCTGTGTGCGAGTTGGATTTGCCTCGCTCCTTCTCCTAGCGCCACGAATGAGCGTCATAAGAAAACGCCACGGTCATGGCTGGCTCCCTCCCTCCAACGTGGACATCAGTGGCCGTCCAGCTCAGGTGTCGACAAAGACACCGGGTCAGGCATGGCCACCCTTTACGAGATAGTCCTCCCGTCCATCCGCCCGCGCTCAAAGGCGCTCACGGGGGTCGGAGGAGGACGAGAAGGAGGCGGTCGTGTAAATTAATCTGGCCCACTGTTGGCCGCCGCAGCACGATTTGATAAATCGACCGACGCGCCCATCCCCGTCTTCTCGCCATCGATCACACCGCGCAAATGAGTTATTGGCCGAGAGACGAGAGCTACTCGAGGAGGAGGTACGACGACGACAGGAACCGAGAACGAGATCGAGATCGAGATCGAGATGCGAGGCGAAGGTCAATGACCCCGGATGGCGCTGACGGCAGAAGGAGTCCGCACGATGGCGGTAGGCGGTGGTACGGTGGTGAGAACGAAAAGCTTCTTTCCGCCACCCAGGTCTCTTGACGGTGACTGACGAGCGACGACGAACCGTCTTCTCCTTTTGTCTCTTGCTTGGCTCGGCTCTGACTTGCGTCCCTGCGTTCCAACTCTCAGACCGTCGCCGCTCACCGCCGCCACAACCGTCGCCGCGAGGTCCTCTTCCTCCGCGACCCCCGGGCCCACCTCCAGTTCCACCCGGCAGTCGTCCCTCTTTCAGCTCCCCGAGCCCAGCCTACTCATCCCGGGTCCCACCTGCGGGACCTGGAGCCGATCCAAGCCCCTCTTCCTCAGCAGGCAACCACTCAAGCCCGATGCCGAATCGAGCTTCCGCTGCGCCTCCAGCCGGGATCACCATCCCTCCGCGCCCTTCATACGGTCCTCCGGGCACATATACCGGTCCATCCCCGATCTCTTCGCCTTCCCTCACCGGTGCAAGACCTTCTCGCCCTTCCTCTTCCGCTAGCATTTCTCCTGGGACGCCGACGGGCCCGCGAGCCGGTGTTCCGACAGGTCCGTCTGCGGGGAGGTACCCAGGTCCAGGGTTCGGCAGCGGCCTCGGCGGCTCGAAAGCGGGAGGATGGGGTCATTCCGGGGGAGTATTGCTCTCACCTGGCGCTGGTAGGGCTGGTGGAAGATCAGCCCTGATCGTCGTTGCAGAGAAGAGGGCCAGCTTGACTCCTGACCTGGATGCGGAGGTGAGTTGGCGTGCCAGTGCGCGCAAGTGACGGCGGTCATGTCGACGGAGACGCCCGCACACGAGCTTGTTTCCGCATTCAGGCGTTTTGCAGTCTTGAGCCTCGTGGCTTCTTCTCGTGTTCTTTTTCTTTGTTTCTTTCGGCTGGCTCACCTTCAACCCTTGTTTTTTTTTTTTTTTTTTTTTTTTTAGATCGAACGCAATCGCAATCACCGCCTCTCCATGCAACGTGACTATGATGCCAACCTTTCTGGAGCGCTGCGAGCGGCACGAGCAGAACTGGAAAGCGCGTCCATGGATCTTCACTTCGTAAGCGAACGCTCGGCCAGCACACAACGCAGCCTCGATCGCATGGTCAAGGAGGCACAGATGCTGGCTGAGGCGAAGGGGTGGGAGGCGCAAGCGGCATCTTAGCCCTCTGTCACGTCCGCCTCTTGTACCGTTTCGTGACTGTACCGTTCTGTGACTGCCGGACCAGGGCGTCAACCGGTCCTACTTCTATCGCGCGCACGTTTGAAATCGAGGTGGACTGCCAGTGCCATTTCGCTTGTATCGCAACACTGGCTAGTTGACCTATTCTCTGCAGACGTCTTTAGAACCGAGTACGGGATGAAGAAAACGCGGACACATTGCGAGAAACGACGTCATGAGGGGATCTTCTCGCAGTTGATGTGCGTCTTCGTCGGGTCTTGGGGCAGTTGGCAGAAGAAACCGAGTTGCTGCATGTACGCGAAGAGGGCCTTGGCTAGGGAAGGGTCAACGGACCCCGGAGGCGCTCATGAGACACAAAACACAGACAATCATACAGAAAGTGTAACAGAGGTTGTACCCACATTCCATGGCGACCTACAAACGGCGAATAGCATATTGCGGAGAGAAAACGTCCAAGATACGAATGAATTTCAGCGGTCGATCGCCGGTTCGGCATCGGCATTGGAAAGCCCACCAACCTTGATACACGCCTGTCCTCCTCCCGGCAATGGTCGACACAGGTCCGCGACGCTAGACCCTCGGTCGCTGAGGGGATGGAAGATTCATCAACGAGAAAAGCGAAGAGAGAGATTAATAGGAGTCTCGCCAAGCTCGCCTCATCATCCCAAGGCGAGCAACAGCCTGGGCGTCCCATGGATGGGGCAGGGACGCGCTCACCTGTCGAAATAAAAGTCCCGTGTCACTCCAGCCTCCAAACCTTCCTACGAAGATGCAAATCAAAAAAGGGGCGCAGCGCGTCAGAACCCAAGCTCGCCTCGACCTGTCCGTCCCCCCCCCCTCTGCCCCTCCGGCAAGGCGCAGGTTGTCGAAGGTCTCCCTCGCCCTCTTCTCGGCGCTCACCTTGACGAAGGATTTGACCTTTTCTTTCGCCTCGGTGGATGACATCGGTTGCGGAGTGCCGTAAGAATGTGGAGCAAGGTGAAAGGATGAAAGGATGTATGAGACGAGGATGGCTCAAGTGGCTTCTAGTTGTTCCGCTCCCTCGTTGGCAGTTGCTGGCTTCGCGCCGAACGATGCTGATGTCATTTGCACGTGGCGTGTGCTGCGGCTGTCCCGTTGGGGTGAATAGACGTGGCACTCGGGTCGTGCGAGGCTTCTTCTTGAGCTGCTCCCAAGGCATGTCATGGCGTCGTCTACCTCTTCAGCACTTCGACCTCTCCTCATCGCCCTCCTCCTCAGCCTGGCATCCCTTGTGGCTCTTGCCCCTGGTGCTCAGGCAGGTCTCTTCAACCCTAATGGTCCGGTGAAGGTCGTGGACCACCGAAACTTCGACAAGGAGATTATCGAGATCGAGGTACGCTAGGGTGAACCTTTGCGAGCCCCACCGCCTAACTTTCTTCAGAGCGATCTGCGTGTTGAGATTGTTTCTTCTCGTTGTGCACGCATGATCAGAAACCGGCGCTCGTTGCCTTCACCGCTCCCTGGTGCGGGGTGAGTTGACTAGGTTAGAGCTTATGAAGCGGGAACGGCAGGCAGACATACGGAGGAAACTAAGCACCTGGACCACATCTTCCTTTCCTCTACTTCGGACAAATACAGCACTGCCAACGATTGGTCCCTGAGTACGAAAAGGCGGCGAAGAGTCTGGAAGGGCTCGTGAAGATCTCAGCGATCGACTGCGATGCTGATGAGAACAAGCCTGTGTGCGGGAAATATGGCATCCAAGGTGAGTTATCAGCTTGTTCGTCGCTAGTAGCACATGAAGCGCGCATGCGCCAGGCAAACCCGTCCTGATTTGTGCCCTGCTATTGGCTTTTGTCAAAGGCTTCCCCACAGTAAAATTGTTTCCCGCGACCAAGCGAAGACTGCCGAAGGGTAAGAAGAACGACCATCACTTGCGTGGTCACCAGCCTTTGATGTGTCTTCTTGCTCACATGCCCACTACCGCCTCCTTTTGTAGACTATCAAGGCCCACGCACTGCAAAGGCGATCGCTGAGTACGCCCTCGACAATATCCCAAGCTTTGTCAAGAAGGTCAAGGCGGCAGATGTGGACGAGTGGCTAGACAAGGTAAGGAGTCCGTCAACTGTTCTTCCGAGGCCATGAGTCGACGGACTAACCTTTTTTTTAATGCCACGTTTTTTAATGCCACGTTTTTTTCATTTGCTTTGCAGTCACCCAATCTCAGTCACGTCCTTCTCTTCACCACCAAGCCCACGGCCTCAGGCCTCTACAAGGCTCTCAGCCTCGATTTTAGGCTCGACATGTCCTTTGGCCTGGTTCGTGGCGACAAGGAGCCAGAAGTCATGGAGCGCTTCGGTGTCAAGGGTGAAGCGATGCCGATTTTGTTTGTCATCGAGCCTGGCGAGGGCGCTCCGGAGAAGCGCGCGAAGAGATACAAGGGTGAGTGCACGTGGCCGACGTGGACCGGCATGGACGGGATGATCCCGTCTTGGGCTCCTTGACAGTACTTTATTGATGTGAGCGCTCCTATACTTGACTTGTCCTTTCACCAGGCGGACTAAAATACCAGCCGCTTGCGGATTTCTTGAAACCATTCGCTTCTAAGGCGAAAGCATCGCGCGTCAAAGATGAGCTGTAACCGCACAGGCTCGGCGTCCACCGGGAGGAAGGTTTTTTTGCACTACATTCCTTGAAATTCCCGCTCGTGTCGGTAACGTCGACGGACATTCCATCGTTCCCCACACAGACCATCAACGACCCCACCATCGCTATCTACAGAATGTAACAGTGCGGTCCATGTGCGTAGAGGCCTTTGAGGGAAGGGATGGAATGGCATTTACCTACCCATGTCTGTCCAAGCCAGGGGCCTGATCGTGAAGCATTCCGTCGACAAGGCAGCTTGAGATTTTGTCACATCACACAAGATGTACTTGTCCCCGCGGCCCCGTAAACCCAATACAACCCCTTCCTCTCCTCACCTCCTTGGAAGGAAGCACGCGAAAGCTATCCAGAGCGGTGTCCCGTCCGCCGCTGCCTTGATTTCCAAGCAACATGGAGGACCTGGTTCCCGTGCGAGATCAGCTCGAAGCGAGTTTGCTCCAGGAGTCACCGACAAGGCCCCGGTCAAAGAGAGCCCGAAGAACGCCGAAGAGGCATTTAACGACGACCTCGATCATTGCGACGAGCAAAGAGAACGAGGAAGGACATGGGATAAGGAGCAGCGCTGCAGTAAGTCGGGACTCGTCTCGCTACATCATGTTGATGAGGAAGCGATGGTGAAAGAAGAATCGATTCAAAGTTGTCTTTCTCGAGGTGTGTCACGTCGCGTCGCGTCGCTATTCCGTGTTATTGTGAGCGACCCCAACTGGTTCCGTGGACTGTGGGGCCTGCGAACGTGCTCTACGAAACACAAATTTCCCTCTTGTCATGAAGACATCGCATCGCAGATTGTGGTCAGACTCAAGTACACGCTTCAAAGGATGAAACGGCATGGCATAGTAAACTTGGACAACGGAGCTCTTTATTTTCTTCCGCAAAATACTATCTTTGGCAGAGGAAGGCGAGGTGATGGGGAGATGGGTCAAGATGACGGAGCTGAAGGAGGATGGGCTGGTGCGTGGCACAGGGAAGGAGAGCGGAGAGCGAGAGAGTGTGCGTGGGACATGTCGCTCGACATGACGAGAGAGGACGAAAGGAGAGATCGAGGCTACCTCAGGCTGTTTAGGCGTTGAGGGTCTCGATGAACGCCTTGACGTGGTCATCGATGGTCTGATGATGGTCAAAATTCGGAGAGATCAGTAAGGATGAAATAGGCATCGACTGACCGCCCGCATCTCATTTCAAACTCGACGCACCTTCTTCATCTTCGCCTCAATCTCAGGGGTGAGCGACTTGGCGTTAGCAATCTCCGAGAGGAGGTCAGAGTACGAAGTCTTGAGCTCCTCCCTGAACTGTAACCGCCCGAGATCGGATACAGAAGCGTTTCAGCGGGTATACCACACGTGCAATCGTGAATGGTAAGCTCTACTTACGCTGGCCTCCCAGTCGACAACCTTGTCCGTCGGGACCTTGTCGATCAGACCGTTGACACCGGCGTACAGGAGAGGAACCTGCATCTCGGTGGAGAGCGGCTGGTACTGGCCCTGCTTGAGGAGCCTGTAGAAAGACGAGCAAGTACGTAAGCGATCTGACTTTACGCCAAGCCAGATGGAGAAAAGGACTGTACTCACTCAGTAAGACGGGCACCACGGGCGAGGAGGAAGCGGGTGGAGGCGTCAAGGTCAGAACCGAACTGGGCGAAGGCAGCGACTTCACGGTACTGGGCGAGGTAGAGCTTGAGCTGTGGATCGAAGGAAAGAACGCGAGTTCATCAGTTTCAACGAGCCTAAGGCTGAGCAGATGGCAGCGATATTTGACTCACCGAACCGGCGACCTGCTTCATGATCTTGGTCTGAGCGGCGGAACCGACACGGGACACGGAGAGACCGACGTTGATGGCGGGACGAACACCCTTGAAGAAGAGCTCAGCCTCAAGGAAGATCTGGCCGTCCGTGATGGAAATGACGTTGGTGGGGATGCTGCAGAACGCAAACGACGAGGTCAGCAATTTTAAGTATGGATAAAACTTGGTAAGACCGCCGGTGTAGGTAACTCACTAGGCAGACACGTCACCACCCTGGGTCTCGATGACGGGAAGGGCAGTGAGGGAACCACCGCCAAGCTTTTCGTTCATCTTCGCGGCACGCTCGAGGAGACGAGAGTGAAGGTAGAAGACCTGTTGCACGAAAAAAGATGAGGACAGTCAGCACCTGCGTCAAACGATACAAAAAGCAATTGTGCGTCCCCGGCACTCACGTCACCGGGGTAGGCCTCACGACCGGGAGGACGCCTGAGCAGAAGGGACATCTGACGGTAGGCAACGGCCTGCTTGGAGAGGTCGTCGAAGACGATGAGGGCGTGCTTGCCGTTGTCACGGAACCACTCGCCCATGGCGCAGCCGGAGAAGGGAGCGAGGTACTGAAGAGGGGCAGCCTCCGAAGCGGTAGCCGCAACAATGATCGAGTACTTCATGGCGTCGTTCTCCTCAAGGGTCTTGACGAGCTGAGCGACGGTGGAACGCTTCTGGCCGACGGCGACGTAAACACAGTAAAGCTTCTTGGTCTCGTCGTTGCCGTCGTTCCACCTCTTCTGGTTGAGGATGGTGTCGATGGCGACCGCGGTCTTACCTGTCTGACGGTCACCAATGATAAGCTCACGCTGGCCACGACCGATGGGAACCATGGCGTCGATGGGCTTGAGACCAGTCTGCATGGGCTGGTTCACGGAGCGGCGGGGAAGGATACCGGGAGCCTTGACGGAAGAGCGGCGGCGCTCGGCGGCCTCGATCGGGCCCTTACCGTCGATGGGGTTGCCGAGGGCGTCGACGACACGGCCGAGGAGACCAGGGCCGACGGGAACGTCGACGATTTCACCCGTCCTCTTGACGGTGTCACCCTCCTTGATCAGACGGTCGTTACCGAAGATGGAGACACCGACGTTGTCGGCCTCGAGGTTAAGGGCCATGCCACGAACGCCAGAGGAGAATTCAACCATTTCCTCTGTAGATGAGCGGACGCGATGTGATCGTCAGTTCACAGGCTCAGGGGTTATGCGTGCGGCAGAGAGCTCGACAAGTGACACTCACCGGCCTGAACGTTGCGAAGACCGTAGACACGAGCGATACCGTCACCAATGGCTAAACGATGATGGGAGCGGTAGAGTCAGTATATGTTTGACGGACCGAAGGCGTTCTACTCCATGATGTAGAACTCTGCTCTCGTGTACTAGTGTAGAATCCTTCCAACCCTCTCTTCCATCCAAAGCCCTTCTCCACCAAGGAGCACGACTCTCAGAAAAGGACGAGTAGAGGCAAGGGGGCGATCGATGCTCACTGAGGACACGGCCGGTCTCCTGAACATCACCGCCGACACCAGCGCCGGCGATGCGGGACTCAAGGATGGAAGACACCTCGGAGGCGGCTGTAAGTAAGAGGATCGAGAAAAGGCAGAGGTCAGATTGATTGGAGGCCATCGATCGGCACACTGGATCCATCCCTAGTCCACCTTAGGAGTGACGAGAGAGACAACACGCACCCGGCTTAGCGGTCGCGTAAGAGCGAACGGCGGTCGCAACAGCGGGGATCTGGCGAGAGACCTGAAAGACAAGCGTAGATGTGCGAAGGAAGAAGACGAAGGAAGAAGGTCAGCTATGCCGCGTCAGGCCTTAACACGACAGGCTGGGATCGGGGCAGCGGGCGCGAAGATCGGTGGACGAGCAATCTTCGGGCGACCAGGAGGGGTGGCCGTCGACGACTCACCGAAGGGAGGGCAAGCCCCCTGGCGACGGCAGGCCTGACGGCGGTCCTGAGAGCCGAGTGCATGGCGGAAGGGTGCTCTAAGAAAGAGAGGAGAAGTGGGAAAGAGACAGGGGAGGCGAAGGAAGAGAGAGGGAGAAGGAAAGGGAGAGAGAAGGCGATGAGGCAAGGCGGAGCTGGCCGGAGCGAGCGAAGGGCGGTGGGCAGAGGAAGACGGGTGGGTTAGGGTTATTGATTCCCACGGCCATCCAAGGGCACGTTCGCACACGCACCGCGTCGCTCGGCACGCAGAGCCGGTCGCCGCAGCACCTTCTCAAGAGTCCAACCATCGCTCCCATCTGGAGACAGACTTCCACCGACCAGTACTCGCGAGGATATATGGCTTCCCTGTGCAGAGCGTGCTCCGGCGTGTTCTCCTCGGCCCTCAACGGGAAGGCCGTCGTGAACACGATGGGCGACCGTGAGTTTTGGTGGCCTCCTTTTTGGCTCTGCTGTGCGCCGTCTGACCATTCTATTCCCTTTGCTCTTTTCTGTCGCGACCTGGACAGTGGCCGCGGCTGGGCACGCGAGCAAGCTTTCGTCCTCTTTGCAAGTGATCGTCCGAACAATGTCTACTATGACGGCATCTCCCGGCACCTCCTTCGCCGAACCCACGGCCCCGCTTCCGTCCGCCTCTCGCGCTCCGATCACAAACACCTCTTCGGCGCTCTCCCTCCTCCGCTCGCAGCCTTCCCACTACGTCCTCGCCCACCTCGTCGGGCGCAACTACCTCTTGACGCCGAGGGACGTTCTGACGGTGCCTCGCCTTCGAGACGTCAAGGTCGGGGACGTCCTGGAGCTCTCTGCCATCGCCGAGGTTGGCTCCCGAGATTACACCCTCCGACCACCACCGCCTTCTTCTCCCTCCAACCCCGCCGCAGCGGCAAGAAAGGCCAAGCTGCCCGGTCAGACTCCGGTATTGCGGACACAGACCTTCTTCTCGCCTGGTACGGTGAGCGTTCATGCGGTAGTGGTGGAGCACACGAAAGGAGAGCTGGAGCGGATCGTGAAGAAGAAGAGGAGAAAGGGGTACAGGAAGACGGTGCAGCACAAGCAGACTTACACTCGCATCCGCATTGGCGAGATTAAGTTCGGAGGGGAGCCGTCTGTGTGAACATGTAGGATGGGCGGTATATAAATGCACTTCTTCAGTCCGCCGGCTGTGGGGTCGTCTGGAGGTTTTCAGGTCCGTCGGGGACGTGTCCAAAAGTTGGAAGAGAGCGAAAGATGTGCATGCCTGAACCAGGCAGCGGCCGAGCCCTTTCGGAGGACTTGCACCGGCCTGTACGACCTCAAAAGTATACGATCCTATAGTAACGGACTCTACCGATTCTAGATCTAATATACAGGCGATCATCAAATCCCAACGGGTCCAGAAACCGTCCGGGCCTCATAAACGATCTCAGGCCGGACGATGTCCTCGAGACTCTGCACGATCCTCAGCTCGCGCGAGCGCATCCGTCGCACTTTCTCTTCTTTGGGATCCTCCTTCGAGGAGGCGGGCCGTTGCGAGAACGTGTGGGAGGACTCGATGTTCGTCCGTCGGAGGACGCCCTGCAATGTCGCGATGGCCTGCTCAGAGGCTCGTGCCAGAGGAGTTGTGCAACGAGCGCCGTTCTCGTTCACTGCGTGCGTTTTCGCTGCGTCTTTATCCGGCTGGAAGCGCGCCGCCACCATGGCGGAAAAGAGGTCGCCCACGCCTGAGAAGTAGCCTTTGATTTCCGGAAAGGCGATGGCAAACGGACGCAGCTGGTCGTCCTTGCCAGAAACGAAAGACGACCCTATGAGGGTCATGGTGGTATGCTGACTACTCCCCACGCCGCCCGCTGCTCCATTCGTCTGGGGTAAGGTGTGGTTGACGTCCAAGGATGCCAGATCAGAATCGGGAAGGGAAACAGACGAGATGATGACGTGCGGAACACCGAACTTGGTGTGTAGGATGCAAAGGACGGAGTATAGGGATGAGAGAGAGGTGATCTCCTGGTCGACCAAAATCCTGCGGGAGAGAGCGACGACAGAGGGTGTGTCGGCGTGACGTGTGAATCCAGTGAGGACAGGCTATGTGTCTGGGTTCGAGAAGGACGACTCACTCGACCTCGAACTGATTCGGAGTGATGATAGAAGCCTTGCTGAGCAGTTCCTTGTACACTGGCACCACGTCCGCCGATACGTAGAGCCCTTTGTCTTTGTCTCCCATAACGGGATCCAGGGCATAAATGAGGTCCGGGTTGTAGGAGCGCAATTTGTCGACTAGCGACGAGATGGCTCGCAGGGAGGCGGCATTGGGAACGTAACCTAAGCAAAGGGGGAGAGGAGGCGACGCGCGGCAAACGTGAGGTCATTCGAACGACGGTGTCCCTGAGTAGGAGATAAATGAAAAGAACTTTGTTGTCCACACACCCGTGAGCAAGCGGGAATACCTCAAAAGGCCATTCCTGTCGAGGCCATCGAAAACACTCTCAAGGTGGTCTGCGTCAAAGCGCGCGCCCCCCCATCGTCCGTACCCTGCCCACCGCAAAGACGGGAAAAGAAGTTGGGATCAGAGGCAAGTGTCACCAGCGTACATCCTTTCCGGGGTGTCGCGGCGGCGTACCTGTGTGGTTGGAGAACTAGGGAATAGGAAGGAAGAAGTCAACGCGCCGTCCCCTTCTCGACACGAGGGGGGCTTCCGCTCGCTCACCTGTACCGTGTTCACCACGTCCACGTCCCATCCCAACAGCTGGAGAGGGAAGGTGGCTGCCCGATTGCCTGCCGGTGGAGCGCACGGAGTCGCGCATCGTTGGCGCTCGCAGCTAGACGCCCGCCCGCCCGCCCACAACTAAGTTAGAATGGACGCACCTACGTAGCCAGCGGCGACGTGGCTCTGGACGGAGAGCAGACGATGCGCCTCGGGACGGTTTGCCATCGACGCCAACCTATCAGGATTGGCTGGTGGGGGTTGGAGTCGTCTGGAAGAAACGAGTCCGGACGGAGTGGAGCCCAACCTCGGCCCTCGGTCCAACCGTCACGGCCAAGCCACGCGGGCGGCGGCCGACTGCGGCAACATTGGCCCTTCCGCCTTCCGAATCCGTCAAGAGGAGGCGAGCTGGAACCAGAACACCACCGTCTCACTGAGGTCTACAGTAATATATAGTTCTGAGTCTAGGTCTAGGCCGGGCGGCCGGGCGCCACCGGTGACGTCGTGCGCGCAACAAGGTGTGAAGTACGAACGGTCGAGTGGAGGGGGGTATGTGGATTGGGCGTAGCGAGCCTATGGCGGCCGGAGGGAGCAGAGGCCAAGATCCGCCATCGGTGCCGCCACTAATAACGAGTAAGTGGAGTCGATATCGTATCGATGCCGCCCGCACGACCCACCCTGACACTCTGCCTCCTTCACTCATCCGTAGTGCCGGCGGCGGCGGCAGCGTTGGTCGGTCGAGGAAGCTGATCTGGTCATTTTCTCGTCTGCTTCCGGCCTTCTCCTGTCTTCGCCAGCACGAAAGAGATTCGGGTCGAACGTCTTGTTGGGGCTCCTTCTGCTCCCTCTGGAGGGAGACCCCATGGGAAGCCCCATGGGAGGCCCCATGGCCCCATGGGGGGGCTGGCCGTTTCCAGTCGCAAAGCGCGGGGCAGAATACGGGGGCGACTCGCTGGAACGCCCAGGCTGGCGACGCTCAGGTCCGCTTTCGTCGCGCCCTGCCCGCCCCTCAGTCTCGGTTTCGACTCTACGTCAAACTAGCTACCAGATGTTGACCCGCTTGACGCCTATATAATCCCACCCTCCCCAACTCCCCCTCTCGCAGTTCCCGCACTTACCTCCCATTCGCCCGTCCCCCCCTCTCGCCTCTAACCCGCACCCTGCCTCTTCCTGGGCTCTCGCCCGCCCTCCCTCTTCCACACTCTACTTCTTTCGCACCTCAACAGCCATGTCCTCTCAAAAAGACGTCCAAGGTCCCGGCGCGGACAACATGTCTGACATGGACACGCCCGCTACACACTCTCCGAGCGCTGTCAAGGTCGACGAGGAGGTCGGCCTCGGCATCAAACTCGACGACACGGCTTTGTTTGCCATCGCTGACAGGCTTGCGGACGCCGCGCACGTAGACAAGCATCTGATGCGTCTCGCTGCCCAGGTCGCCAACGAGCCGGCCTCCTACCAGTACCTCGACCTCACGGCCGAGCAGAAGACCCTGCTCGAGAAAGAAAAGTCCCACCGCTGGAAGCAGCCGTGGTCCCTCTTCTTTGTCGCTACTGTCGGCGCTCTCGCTGCTGCCGTCCAGGGTATGGATGAGACTGTCGTCAACGGTGCTCAGCTTCTCTACCAGGTAGGTCTCGCTCTCCATTTAGCCTGCCCTCTGCGTGTGCACAGACATGCTCACTTTGGTTCTCGCCTCTCGCCTTCCACAGGAGCACTTCGGCATTACGAACAGCTGGCTCCTTGGTCTTGTTAACGGCTCGCCTTTCCTGGCTTGCGCCTTCATCGGCTGCTGGCTGTCTGTACCTCTTTCCCTCATCGGCGGTCGCAAGGGCGGCATCTTCATCGGCGCGTTGATCGGCGTCGTCGGCTCCATCATCGAGGCCGTTGCCCCGTCGTGGCACGTTCTCCTCGTCGGCCGTCTTATCCTCGGTGTCTCCATCGGCTCCGTCTCCGCTATCGTCCCGGTGTACAGCAGCGAGTGCGCCCCCGTCAGCATTCGCGGCGCTCTGACGATGCTCTGGCAGCTATTCACCGCCTTTGGTATCATGATGGGCTACATCATCGACCTCGCCTTCCGCGACATTGGCAAGAACCTCGACTGGCGTCTCATGCTCGGTTCGACCTTTGTTCCCGGCGCATTTGTCGCCTTCTTGGTCATCTTCTCGCCCGAGTCACCCCGTTACCTCATGAAGAAACAAAAGTACGCGGCCGCTTACCGGTCTCTCAAGCGCCTTCGCAACTCGGAGCTCCAGGCTGCTCGCGACTTGTTTGTCTACGATGTGAGCGGCGAGGAGGACCGGAAGCGCATGGAGGCGACTGGCGAAAGCGCGGTCCAGACGCTCATCGGCACTCGCCGAGGCCGCAACGCATGCGTTGGTGCTGGCATTTGCATGTTCATGCAGCAGGTGAGTCGAGACGATCTGAAGAGGAGGAAGCCCTCGACGATGGACTCGAGCTGACGTCGTTTCGCGCGCTGGCACATGAAAGTTCTGCGGTGTCAACATCATCATGTACTACAGCTCGCTCATCTTCGTCCAAGCGGGTATCAGCGTCAACACTGCCATCGTCTTTTCTCTCGTCGCGGGCATCATCAACTTTGTCTTCGCCTTCCCCGCGCTCGTCGTGATCGACCGCTGGGGCCGTCGGCCTCTGCTCCTCACCACCTTCCCAGCCATGGGAGCGACGCTCATCTACACCGGCTGTGGCTTCCTCGCAGCTAGCCAAAAGGTCAGGCTCGGCATCATCGCCTCGGGCATTTACCTCTACATGGCTCTCTATTCGCCTGGCATGGGCCCCGTGCCTTTCACGTACTCTGCCGAGGCGTTCCCCAACTCGGCCCGTGAGCTTGGCATGTCGTTTGCGACCTCGCTCTGCTGGTTCTTCTCTTTTGTCCTCGCCCTCATCCTGCCCGCCCAGGTCACCGCGTTTACGAGTCTGGGCGTGTTCTGCTGGTATGGCGGGTGGTGCTTCGTCGGCTTCTTCCTCGTCTTCTTCTTCTGCCCGGAGACCAAGGGCCTCGAGTTGGAGGAGCTGGACGCGGTCTTCAACGTGCCCCTGAGCAAGTTTGCCTTGCACCAGTTCGCCTGCCTCGGTCATGGCATCAAGCGACTGTTTGGGTCCAAGGCGCCCGCCCCTGCGTTTGACGAAAAGTACCTTTCCGGACCGTTCAGCGGGCCCGACACGGCCAAGAGCGCGCCCCAGATCCGCCAGTTGGACGAGAAGGGCGGGGACGGCGAGTCTCCGGAAGGATCACCTCGCCCCTAGACGGGTAATTCCGGTGACGCCCGACCTTTTTTTTCTTCGTCCTTCTTCCGCGTTCATGGTATTCACGGCCGATCCCGATCGTCGCTCTTGTCTTCGCACGTGTTTGCCGCAAAGCAAAGCCAAGTGCCGCCGTTAGAAGGCATAGTTCCGCAGCGCAATTACGCGACAAGTCCTTAAACACCCACTTGTTTCACTTGGCCTCGTCTTCTGCGCCCTTCGGGGTAGTTTTATTTAGTAGTGCAGTACAGCAGACGGTGCACATGTACATGTAATGGGTAAAGAACGCGGTCCGTTGACGACCACCCTTTTTGTGATCCATCCGTCGTCTTGCGTGCAGCACACTTGCGTTCGGCGTCGGCGCATGTGACGTACACGCAGAATGTCAACGCCCGGGTCAGTGGTCAGACAGCCTCATCGACGCCCGCGTGGCGGAAAGAAGAACATCCGTCCTGCGCCTGATCATCATCCGCCCAGGCTTCATCGATAAGTACTGTAGGCTGTGTAGACAAAGAGGGGGCCCGCCTCCGCTCTCCTTCCCTGCGAACTGCGAGCGCTCGCCTGTCGGCGCCGCCCGGAGCCATGGCGTCGCCATCCATCCATCCGGCGCATTGGGTCGGAAAAAACCTCGAACGCGGTCCCGTAACGGCCTTATGTAAGTTGTCTCTTAGGTACGCCCGCGACCCCATCCGAGCGGCTAAAAAGTTGCTCGATAAAGGGACCGACGAATCTACCACCTGCTAGCCCACAGCCCTGCGCAAGTGCCAGTATGTACGGTACTCGAGTGACAGACGAGGTCGATGTTCCATGTTCGCACGCACGCACTCATATCCGTTTTGGAAACGGTCAAATGAAACAGGACGTATCCATACCTTGCAGCGGAACGAGTGTCCTCCATCTAGGTCTAGTGTGACCCTCGGGCATGGGACAAAGTAAGACAACGACGAGCGAGCAAAACGCAAGTCCCCCTTGAGCTGAACGGCCTTCCCTCCTTTCCGTTTCGAGAGCCACAAACTCCTCCCGTCGCGTTCGTGTTGGAAGTGCGTCTCTCCAAGGTCATGTCATCAGAGCAACGTAACGACGACGCCTTGTGCGCATGAATGGGCGAAGTTGGCTGGGTTGCTGCCTGGCGCCGGCCCTCATTCGCAAGCCCATCCCATCGACGGTCCTCGAGTGTTTCAGCCCTGCGAGGACTTGACGTTACAGGAAGCTGTCAGCAGAGCGCCGGTGAGGGACGAGAGACGGAAGGAATGGAATGGATTGCCCCGCCAGCCCGTGCTTGCCGCAGCAGCTGCGGCCGACTGGTGCCGCGTCGGTCAGTGCCCATTCGAATCCCGTCCCGCTCGGTTTCAACGACGACGACATCCATCCTCCTTTCTACCTTCCATCTTCTCGCCTCCCTCCTTCCCCTCTTCTTGCCTCCCCCCTCTCGGTCCCAGTCTGCTACCCACCTCTTTGCTTTGGCTGGCTGGCTGGCTGGCTCCTACCGCTCGCCGTCGTTTTCCCCGGCCTTGCTGCTCAGCGGCGGCCAAGGTCGAGTCTGACTCCGCGCTCGCCCTTCAGGGGATATCTCCATCTCGTCCCCCCAGTCCGCGAAAGATCGTCGTCCACAGCGGTCAAGTGGATGACCTCACAAACGGTCGCGGCCTCTCTTCTTCTCCTCTTTCCGGACACCGCCACCTCCACGCTCCTTTCTGTGCCCTTTCCCTTCTTCTTTTCCTCTTATCCTCCATCGACGACGCCGACGTCCCAGGGTCGAAAGGGAAAACGACCCCACGACACCGCCTCGCCCGCCCTGTTTCCGTAGCCGCCGGGTTCCATGAAAGATGGACTCATTCGCCTCCTTTCCCTCGTCCGGTGCCTTTGACGATCCAAGCGCGTACCTCGGCGGCGACTCCAACTTTTCCGCTTACCTGTCCCCCCACCAAGCCCAGGCCCTTCAAACGCCGAGCGACACCGCTCAGCGGCCCTCGAATTCAGGGTCGACCACCACGGGATTCAGTCCCCTCGCTATCCAGACCAACTTCGATGCCTCGCAGGACGCTCAGAAGCGCGAGTCCATCGCTGCCATACCCCCGCCCACGCCCGCGCTCAGTTTGAGCATGTCCGGCCTTAACGTCGATGCCGGCGGCACCGGCAGTAGTCCTATCTCTCCCGTCACCGGCCAGTCTCCCTTCATGCAGCAACAACCCGCCTTCACCGGCTCTCTCGACCCCAACTCGCAGAACAGCCATCTGCACATCCGCGATCGCTCCCTCTCCGGCTCCTCCAGCACGTCTTATGCGGCCGGGAGCCAGGCCGGAACAGGATCGAGCTTGTCTTCGGCCAGCTCGGACGAGGCCCATCACCCGTCCACCTTCTCAGCTTTTCCCGCCCCGACGGCCCCTGCGGTCGCGAACGACGACATGGATCGTCGATCGTCTGACGCCTCGGCAGCTTCCGCTGCTTCAGAAGTGTCTCCAGTGCAGGTCAAGAGTGAGGCTGGAATGGGGGCGCCGTCGTCGGGCATTTCTACGGTCTTCGACGCGTCCATGCTCGACCTGGGGCCGCCTTCCGCCTCTTCCTCCATGAGTCACATGTCCGCCGAGGCCGGACCGAGTGGGATGAATTTGGACAGACTGGACACGCCGACGCTTCCTGCTACCCGGGGACAGGACGCCGGCCTGGAGACCGTCAAGGACGGCGACAATACCCTCACCGAGGTTGGAGGCGTCAACCCGAACGATAAGAAGCACTCGAGCAAATTTGTCTTCAAGCTCTACAAGTGGGTGCCTCCTTTCTGCTTCCGTGTCAGCCCCGCGTTCCCCGCTCAGCCTTTTTCGGATGTTGACTCTCTTCGCTCCCCATCGCGGCTTTTCCACATTCTCAGAATGGTCAGCGACACCGAATGCCAGCATCTCATCTCGTGGAACCCGTCTGGAACGTCCGTCATTGTCTGCAACTTTGACGAGTTCTCGAGGGACGTCCTGGGCAAGCACTTCAAGCATAGCAATTTCTCCAGTTTCATCCGCCAGCTGAACATGTGAGTGCGGCGGTAGGGCGGAGCCGCGTCGGTGACTTTCGGAGTTGAATCGGTTAGCCCTCACTTCGGTTCGCTGACATGTGGCCGTCCGTCGCTGGCCACCCTTTCGGCCGTTCTCAGGTACGGGTTTTACAAAGTCAACAAAACGCCGCGCGGGCACCGCAACACGGTCGACTCGCAAATTTGGGAGTTTTCACACTCAAAGTTTTTGCGCGGTCGGCCCGATCTGCTCGACGATATTCGGCGCAAGGCCCTCGATTCGGAGCATGCAAGGGTGGAAGCCCGGGATCTGCAGTACAGCGTCGCCGTCACGCAGATGCAGCTCCGACAGCAGGTGGAGGAGATGCAGTTCCGGGTAGACGAGCTGACGGAGCAGAACGCTGTTCTCAGGACTTCGGTCGTCCAACTCAGAAGCGTGCTCGGCAACTTGTGCGAGTTTTTGAAGGGAGCCAACGGGGGGCACCGTGAGTTGTCTACGCGCGCGCAAGACAGGCCGTCCTCGCCTCTTCCTTCGCCATCGAGCTTATCTTTCCGTCTCGCGCCCCTCTTTGTAGTCCCTTTCGATGCCCAGTTGCTCCCACTAAGCCCGGCGACTTCTGGCGTGCCGCCATGGCAAGCCGATGGCCCACCCATCTTTGTGACCGACTCGGATGCCGGTGCGTCTCAGGTGCCCGGTCATCCTGGCGTCAACCAGGCACCACGTCAGGAAGGCGAAATGTTTGTGCTCGATCAGTTTGGCTATCCGGCCCAGGCGGGCGTCGTTCGGCGAGATTCGGGGATGCACATGACCACGGACGGCTTCGCAGTCGTGGGTAACGCGCCGCCTCAGATGAACGGCGCCTCGTTTGTTCCCCAAGGGGCGCAGATGCAGCAGGCCTACGCGCGACATTTCGAAGTCAAGTCTGAGTCCGACGCTTCGGGCGGGATCATGATGCAACAGCGACCAGTGGCGCAGCAGGTCCAGTCGCGGTCGGGCGCCCACCATGTGAACGGCTTTGGACCTGGGCCGCTAGACACGAACGTACCCGCCGCTGGCGGTCAGCACCAGCTATCGCCCCAGTCTGCGCAGGGACTGCATCCCAATATGGGCATGAGCGTCAGTGTCGCATACGCCGGTCAGCCGCAGCGCGTCCAGCAGCAATTTGTGGCCGGCGTCAATACCCCTCTTCCACCCTCGCCTGTGCTCATCAAGCCCGAGGGGCAGGCTGCGACTTTTCAGTCGCTCATCAATGCCTCCGACCCATCCTCCGGCGTCGGTTCAGGTTCAGGGCTAGTCGGTCAGAACGCTTCCGGCGTCGAAGCGGGGACGGCCGGTCAGGTTGGGGGCGACGAGGAGATGAACCTCGTCCCCAGCTCGACGTCGAGCGTGTCGACACCGGTGGAGAAGAAGAGAAAGTCCAACTCCTCCAAGAAGTCTCCCTCGTCTACCTCCTCCGCCCGTGGGTCTTCTGCCAACACCTCACCAGGTAGTTCGTGCGGCACGAAACGCAAGCCCGCGTCATGAGACCCTCCTCGCCGCACGTCTGTCTCTCCCGATCCACCGTTCTACCTTCCCTTTTTCGTCTTCGGGCCCCGACTTTTTTCTTCGGACGGTTTTTTCGGCTCGTGTCCGCGGCCGGCCTTCGTTCGATTTCGATGTCCATCTTGCATGCTTGCCTACCATTTATTCGTACATATCCTCCCCCCCTCCAACTCCCCACCCCCTTTTCAGACGCGTTTGTTGTTCTCATACCGACGGCCCTATTCCTCGCCGCGTTTCCGTCCTTCGTCTTTCGTGCTTAGCTCCGTTCCCCCGTCTTGCCTCGCCTGCGTCGCCTTGTGTGGGTCGAGTGCGTCACGTTCTTTTCGTTCTCTATTGTTTTGTTCCTCCCTCCCGTCCCATCCGTGTACCTCTTATACCCCCTACCCCACCGTTACTTGCGACGCCCAGCCTGGTGCACGTCGCCCGTCCCGTCCCCTTCCGAGCCCCTTTCGCTCGCCCTCGTACATAGTTGGATCATCCGCCGGCGCCCTCTCCGACGCCCTTCGCTGTGCGCCCCGGCGGCCCGCGGTCCCGGGCCCGGGCCCAGTGTTTCTCCCTCCCCCTCTCGCTCTCGGACGTCGCCTCTATATATAAACTTATCGCTCGACGCGCTTAGTCAGATAAGAATTGAAGTCGAGATGCAATTCGAGGAGCCTCCGGAGGGACGTTGGGTTTGGCTCGGCCTCGACAGAGCGGCAGCTCGATGCGCGCGAGATCTGATCACGTGACTGACGCGTCAGAGCGTGCCTCGCGGCGCCGTCTGCTTTCGCCGGCGCGACGTCGCAACGTTCGCCAACGTCGCAATCGCCATCGCCATCGCCATCGCCATCGTCCGCCGTCCCATCGTCGGCTCTGATCACGCCTGGTTACCTCCCATCGTAGATCTAGCATCGTCTTGCCTCGGCCTTGGCTGGCTTTGGTTTCATCCCCCATCTCACTCACCCTTCTCTCGCTCCCTTTCAGCGCCCATCGTCAAGGTCGACATAGACTCCACATTCGACTGCCACGAAATCAGTCAGCCAGCCAGCCAGCCAGCCCGCCGCCATCTACAGCACAACTTTCACCCACCCCTCTCACCCATCCCCCAACCCCTCGCCAACGGCGATGCCTGCGCTCGAGCCGCCCACGTCGCGTTTTCATCTTTCACAATCTTCCCCCGCTTTCGCCTCTCTTCCCGGGCGATATCGGTCCGCCTCGCCGCCCTCGCCCTCCTTCTCTCAGGCCCACTCCACGAACCCCATCAAGTACGACTACGGCCTTTCTCGTCGCGACCGCCGCCTCGACATGGCCGTTTCCGCCTCCGCCTCGGCGACCGCCATCGCCGAGAGCCCCGAGCTCCGTTCGACGTCATCTCGGACGCCCAAGATCCACAACGCGCGCGACCTCGGCCTGTCGTTCGATTTGGACGACTCGGTGGAGATGGAGCCGCCGCCGCAATTCGAGAGTGCGGCCGCTCAAGAGGCTTGGGAGCGCGAGAATGGCGTGAATGGCCTCGGCCTCGAATACGGAGGCTCGACCCTCGTCGCTTCTTCCGAACTGCACCGACCGAGCGCTGGCGCGCACCGGCTGGCAGGCTCGGGCTCGCTTCACAAGGCCGCCTCGTCCTCGTCGTTCTCTGCTCGGACTACACGCGACCCTCGCACACCCGGCCACACCTACTCCCTCTCGTCCGCCCGGATCGCGGACGGCTCGTGCGATCAACGTGATCGCGACCGCCCGGCCTTCCTCGACAACCACGGCGACTCTCCCCCTTCGCGCGCTCTTTCCCATATCAAACGTGCTCTAGCAGGCGGAGCATCGTCCTCGACACGAGCAGCCGTTCTGCACGAGACGCCCGCTTCTCGGATCATGCACCGCTCCGTTTCCGACGGTTCCTCAGGCTCTGCTCCTGGATCCGGGCCGTCTTCAAATTCGAGCACGGAGCGCAAGAGCAGGACGGACGCGTTGGCGCGAAGGAGACTCGAGAGGGGAACGGGCAGCTGGAGCTCGGAGAGGCGAACAGCGAAGGAGACGTTTGGCGATGAGGCCAAGTTCGTCGGCGAGGCGGGCCTGGCGGGTGAAGTGGACGACTATGACAAGGAGGGCGATAGGCCGCCCCGCTTTCGTTCTCACTCCCCCCGCCCCAACTCGGCTATCCTCGAGGAGCCGTCCGAAAGCGAGGCAGAAGGGTATGCGTGTGCAGACACAGACACGGACGCAGACGGAGATCATTCACCTTCGAGCCTCCCTCGCGACAGCGGCTTCGCTCACCGTCACGCTCCTCACAATGCCGCGCTTGTCACGCCTCAACTTTCTTCCCGTCACCTCTCCTCCCGCTCCATTGCCCACGGTACCAATTCCGGCATTCACTACGGCGGTCCAGTCGGCTCCGCGGTCACGCAGCGCACGTTGCGCGCCTCCACGACTGCCTCCCTGGGTGCTTCTTCTGGTGCGCCGGGACAAGCACCACAGCCGCCTCTCACCGGCGGGAAAAGGCTCTTGACCCGCGGCCATCTGTTCTCCCACGGCGTCGGCGGCGGTGCGAGGAGGGCGAGGAGGTGGACGGACGCGGACTTTGAGGACGACGGCGGGGACGATGTGGAAGGCGATGCCGACGACCATGCGCCCAGTCACCACAGTCGCGATCGCGGGTCGCCCGCTTCAGGCTCTGGATCTGGCTCCCCCGGTCTGGCTAGGGGCCCGACGCCGGATCTCTTGTCCGCGTCTGCGGCCGTCTCTTCTTCGGTGGCTGTTGCCACTATGACGGCGACGGCGACGGAAAGAAGGAAGAGGAGCGCTTCGCCGGAGGAGAACAGGGACTTGGACGCACCCGCCGCCGCCAGACAGGGACAGGTCAGCCTGGAGGTGGAGCGCGCAAAAGCTCAGGCGCAAGAGGCGCTCGACATGCTCAACAAGGAGAACTACCGACCGAACGAGCGGGTTTCGCACGAAAAGCCGCCCGGAGTAGCTGCTCCCGTTCCTAGGATGGAGCAGGAGCGTCCGCGCGTGCATGCACGGGTCGCACCGCCGCCTCCTGTCGCGGCGAAAAGGAGCCCGTTGGGCGAGATGCAGCAGCAGCCTGCCGCCGCTCAGCAGAAGCAGCAACAGCAACGGCAACAGGAAGCGGCCGCTTTGGCGACGCAACTGGGCATGCAGAGTAAAGGTGCTAAGCCTCCTCAAAAGGAGATCAGACTTGTCGATGTGAGTCCTCGAGCGTCGACCTCTGCTCCATTTCCTCCTTCCCGCTTCCCATGTTGCCTCCCGCCCTGAAACATTAGTCCAAATCCCTGACAACACACACACATGCACACTCATGTTTTCCAACGCCTCTTTGCTTGCCGTCGCGCGCAGTTCAAACACTACAAATTCCAACGCAAGCGTCTAGCGGGCACGGGCGGCTCCTCAAAGGTCTACCAAGTCTTCGGGCCCGTCGGCACACCCGACCCTCGAGACGAGCTTCAGCCGGGGATATGGGCGCTCAAACTCGTCCTCTTGGAAAGAATGGAGCCCGAGAGCGAGAGCGGCTTCGTTGCCGAGGCCCAGTTGCTTAAGCGGCTCGCTGATGTCGAGGGGCACGAGCAGTTTGTCATCCGCTTGTATGACTTTGAGCATCGGCCAGGAAAGTTTTTGAAAATGGTGAGTTGGCGGGGGCGAGGCGAGCGGCGAAGGCGAAGGATTTCTTGAAAGGACAGTCTGCTGAGCTCGTCGTGCGTCTCCGCACCTCACTCATGCAGCTCCTCGAATGGGGCGGTCGAGACCTATCGAAAGTGCTCAAAGAGCACGCCGGCGCGCCGCTCAAGCCGGAATGGATCAAGGAAAAGTGGAGACAGATGCTCCAGGCCGTAAAGTTTATCCACTCCCAAGGCGTCATCCACTCGGATCTCAAGCCGGCCAACTTTTTGGTCGTCGACAAAAAGGTCAAATTGATCGATTTCGGCATCGCTCAGGTTATCCCGAAGGACACCGTGCACATCTCTAGGGAGGCCCTTGTGAGTCGGCTTGGGAACGTCCTGAGACCCCAAAGCGCCGTTGAAGGCGAAGCTGACCGTCCTGCTCCATCCCGTGGCGCTTCGCCATCAGATCGGTACGCCGAATTACATGGCTCCTGAGGCTCTTGTGGCCAAGCAGAAAGAAGACCGGAGAGTCTTCAAGGTGAGCACATCGCTTCACTCTCTCTTGGTAACGGTATCTCTCGTCCTGACTCGCTCCGCTCGTCTCCTCATAGTGTGGCGAGCCAAGCGACGTCTGGTCGCTCGGCTGCATCCTTTACCAAATGCGCTATGGTCGCACGCCCTTCGCCATGCTCCAAGGTTCCAAAAAGCAACAAGCGATCGTGAATCCTCATCATGCGATCGAGTTTCCGAGGGAGTTTGCCTTCGAGGGCGACGCCGTCGGGGAGGGCGGGGAGAGCGAAAAGTTCACGGTGGTGGTCGAGGACGAAATGTTGGACGTGATGAAGAGATGTTTGGAGAGGGACCCAAGCAAGAGGGCGACGGTCGACGAGCTGCTCGAAGACCATTGGCTAAGAGTTCCGACGCCGCCGCCGGCAGAGGAGGCGGATGTTGACGCTGACTTTGAAGGTGAGCGAGCACGTCTCGTCTAGTCGTACCGTACCCCTCTGCATGCTCGGGTCGACTCCCTGACGCCCGCCCCGCTTTTGCCCGCTGACTTTCTCAATCTTGACAGTCGGCGTTAACCGAAATCTCCTGCACAGGATCATCGCGACTGCACGGATGGAGAACCAGCAGGACAACGCCCAGTTGACTGAGGTGAGCTGAACTGGCCCCTCGTACCACACGGGTCATCTCCAGCGAAGAGGGCCTGCTGTCGAGCTCGGTCGTCCACTCACCTCTCCCGCTTCAACTTGCCACCTTGTTTTCCGATCGTCTTTGACAGAGACTCTGGGACGTCCTAGTACGACAGGAGCAAGAGAAAAGAAAGGCCAAGGCGACGGCTGAGATGAGAGGACGTCCCGCGACTGGAGTGCAGTAACGGACGCCAGGGTCGTCTCGTCTCGTCTCGGCAAACGTCCCGGTCCCCTCGCCCTCCCTCTGCTCCGATGCGTCGCTTCGCATACCACATCGATACTCTGCCTTTTTCCCATTCTTTGGATCGACACACCCTCCCTCCGCTCCGGTCTGGACGCTTGCAGATCCATGTCACTCTATTATCGCCTTCCCCCCGGGCCCCAACGCCTCGTTTAGACGGGCCTTCGCTCTCTCCAGTCATTTCCGTCTTGCTCTCAGCAATCCCTCAACTTGACCGCCCCTTTTATTTCGCATACCTTCCATTCCGGCTCCCCACGTATTCATTTTTGTACTTTTAACAAACCTCACATCCAGCCTTTTCCCTCGCCTCGTTCATCGTTCGTCCCTTCATCGTTCGTCCCTTCATCGTTCCCTCCTTTCTGACCGTCCTTTTCCGGTCAATTTCCACCTGGGTTCCCTCGTCATCGATATGCCCCATGCACGCCTCCTCATCTCGATCCCTTTTCAGGCAGGAAAGCGCAGCGCCAAGCACCCCGGCGTCTATCTATGGCTTGATTGCAATCTACTCCCCTCCTTCCCTCACCTTGGTCCGCACGCGTGATCGCAAGAGCGGTTCTGCCAGAGGTTGGTATGGAGAATACACCCCAAATACCCACACAAGCTCACGGAGAGCATTCTTGAGATGGCAAGCGAGCAGAGAGCCACGAAAAGAAAGGAAAGTCGCCGGTCCGTCTTCATCACCGACCGACGCGCCCACCGTACTTCAAGGTACCCGCGCTCTCCACGGCCAAGGCTCGGAAAGAGATTGCTGAAAATCTCTGGATTCTCAGCCGCGGCAGCCCTTCCTCAGAAAGGCGGAGGGGCACAGGCAGAGTACCCTTTTTTTATATTTTTTTTTCTCTTTCTCGTCTATCTTTGGTGTCCCAGTACTGTACTCTGACCGGCTACATACTTGGGACCCGAGTGCGAGGCCGCCGGATGTGGGGTCGTGGGGCCGTTGCCGACACAGATGACGACGGGGGCAAAAATCGATGCCGGAAGAGGGGAGTGACCGCTGTATTGTGCTCCACCTTCACCTGTCGGTCGGACGGACGACACCGACGGCCGGTCGTCTTGAGCGAACTCGGGCCGCTCGAGTCGTCGAGGGAGGAGTAAGACGGAGTGGAGTGAAAGGAAAGAGCGATGTGGCTCGACTTGTGCCCAAGGCGACCGGAAAAAAAAAAAAAGGAGAGGGAGCCGGCAACTGCACGACTCCGGCCGGGTGACGGGCAGATTGTAGATGTGCGCCAAGGAAGCGCCGGCCGGGCCGGTCGCCGTAGAAAGAAAGGGAAGGGGCACGAGCGACTCGGGTACGGAGGACGGTGGAAAGCGGACAACGGGTACGGACGGGAAGACGCGCGAGAGCGGACTTTGTCCTTTCCTTCCCTATCGCTTTCAGTTCAGTTCAGGGCCAGGTGCGGCCGCGGACAGTCTCTATGATCGACGAGGCGTTTTGGTTTTCGTGGATCTCCCAGAACATGACTCTGCGCGGGTGGGCGGGGGGGACACACGGTCAGCAGGCTGATCTCTCGCCGGCTCACACGGCCTAGCCCAGGCCAGGCCAGACAGAACAGAACAGACGAGACGAAAGGCTCACCCTCCGTTCCAACCGAGGTCGGCGTGCGCCTCGCCGACGCAGGACGCCAGCGTGCCCGGGGACATGTATCCTCCGCCGTCTCCGGGCGCCGGCGGGTCCTCGTCGCCAGAGTTGAGGGGCTTGCCGATTACGATCTTGTCCTGCTTGTCGTCGCGGGTTCGTCATGCGATAGGGGGTCAAAGAGGGAGGAGGGAGGGTACGAAAAAGGGAGAGAGCTCGGGTGAGTGGAGCGAAGGGGAAAAGACAAAGATAGACGACGAAGAGGGGCGACGGACGAGAGGGATGCCAGCCTGGTTGATCTGGTGGACCGAGACGCCGTACGAGGAGTCATTATGGATCAGGTCGGTACAGTTCTCCCAGACGCCCGGGCCGCCGTTGTAGAACTGGACGTTGTACTAAAACGAGGACCGACGGACGGACGACGGTAGTGAGCCTTCGACGGTACGCGCGCGGATCGAGGCGATTTGGATTGGCGTGTCGTGTGAGGGGATGGGAGGAAAGCTCACCCAGTCGATACTGTCGCCCGCTTGCTTTTCCACCCTGATGAGAAGAAAGAGTCAAGGAAAAGAGAGAGAAGGAGTGTTTCGACACTGACAAATGAGATGGATGCAAGTTCGGCTCGGACTCACGTCAAGTAGCCACCGCCGGGCAGGTTGCTCGAGTTGGGTGCGAACCAACTTGCGACGGCTATCGTCGTCGAACGGGGCCTCGTCCGCGGGTGAGTGCGGAAAAGAAATGGGGGGAGAAAGCAGAAGGACTCACGAGCGTGGGAGATGATATAGTCGTCCTTGGGAAGAGCAGCGCGGAGGGCTTTGGAAAAGGTGACGAGCCAACTTTCAGCGGTGCCTTGTCCCATGGCCTTGAAATCCTCGTAATCGATATCTACGCCGTCCTATCGGAGCGAAAGAAGAGAGTGAGCATCCGATCACGTACGATTGGATGGACGGACGGACGGACGGGACGGGACTGACCAAGTTATACTTCTGCACCCAACTCGCCAGCTCCTTCGCCGTCTGATTCGGATCAAGGCCGGACGAGGTGGGCGAATGAGCAGCCCCAAAGGCAGAGACGATGAGGTTCATGCCCTGGGCGTTGTACTGCGCTTTTATGCTCGAGCGTTGGGCGTCGGTCAGCTTTGTCCACTCGGCTGCATAGTCTTCTGCGTTCCTGGGTGCCGGGGAGGGGGAAGTAATGGTGAGATCGATTCGATGCTCCTCTCTCTCTTCCCTTCTGTCTGTCACCCTACGAACGCCGCGATCGACTCACGGTGTCCACCAAAAGGCAAGGGCAAAGACGTTAAAGCCGACGAGGTCCTGAACAGGAGGCGGCTGGTTATCGCTCTGTCCGTAGTCGCCGTAGGCCATGAACACGGGCTTGGGCTTCCAGCCATCGCCTCCGGAAGGTGCGTTGGCGTTCGACACTGGCGCTGGCTCTTTCGGACGGGCAGCCCAAGGAAGGACGAAGGAGATCTTGGAAGAAAGAAAAGGGATCTCGAAGGGGATCTGGAAGACGGTGGGCAGGCGGAGGGGTACGAAGTAGTTAGTGGTCGTCCACCAGCTAGGGATAGGGATAGGAAGGGGGGAGGCGGAGGCGCCGCCTTGGAGGAGGGCGACGAGGAGGAGGAGAGGGAGGGAGGGAAGGGTGAGCATAGCCTTGTTCATGGCGGCAAGCAAGCAGAGCGGGCCAAAAGCAAGAGCAAAAGCAGAAGCAGTGAAGCGGTGGACGCTGGAGAGGCGGTGGGAGGGGAGGAAGGGCGAGGTCGACGGGGACGAGCGGGCTGCGTCGACCGATGCTTTGCTTTCTTTCATCGCTGGGGCGCCGGCATTAAATGAGGACAAGAGAGGAGGAAGGAGACACAGGGGCTCCTCGAACGCTAGCTAGACCCGACGGTCACCGTCAGTCGAGAGGAAAGAGCGCGAGCGGTGGTGCTTGGCCTAGCTAGCGTGTGCGTCTGTCTCTGAGCGAATGGAGCGCGCGTTGGCACTTGCACTTGCCTTTGTCTAAACCGCCTCCTATCTGTCGTTCGTAGATCGCCGACGACCTCCTAGCCTAGCCTAGCCTCCTATCTGGTGTCGATCGGGGAGTCAGAAGACAGAAAGAAGCCAGGTAGGGCGAAGGACCAAAGAAGGACGGGTCGATCGCTGCGGGGCTCCGCACTCCGTTCGTTGCCTTTCCCGTATGTCCGTACGAACGCCGGCGGGCGGTTGGTCAGCCACTTCGTTCGTTCGCGGGCAAAGAAAAAAAAAAGCTTCCAACAACAGATGGATATTTCAAAAGACGTCCGGATGGACGGCCGTTATCGATTACAACAACGACGATACACCGCCGTTTTCCATCCGACAACGACGACGACGACAACGGCGACGGCGACGAGAACACGAGAACATGACCGACGATCAAGGCGGAGAGGAAACGAGACGAGAACAGACAGACAGACAGACAGAGAGGACACGACAGGAAGAGAGCAGGCCGGACTGGACTGGACTGGACGGACATGCACACGGCTGCACGGCCCAGATCGGAGGACCAGCGGCTACGCGATGCGACGAGACGAGACGAGACCGACCGTCGACCACGACCGCGACCGTCCGTCGATCCAAAATGTCCACGCTGACCGAACGCCCATGCTACAATCAGAACCGCCTCAGATCCATGAGGAAGAGAGGCAAACGGTTCGACGAAATCGAGTGGAAAGAAAGCAGAAGCAAATCGGGGTTGTGTGTGTGTGTGTGGAAGGAAAGCGAGGCAGAAAGAAGGAGCTCTAACGGGGGGCACGAGGGCCAAAGAAATCGAGAGTGGAGAAAGGGGATAGATGCGGTAACGCTCGCAGAGCGGAGCGAAAAGGAAGTGCCATCCACCGAATCGAACAGAATGTGAAAAAAAAAAAACCAAGCCGACGCGAGGAGAGAGCGTTCGGAAGGTGCGAGATAAAGAGGAAACAGTCGCCGCCGGGAGGAAGGGGTGCAAGAAGCAAGGCAGAAGGAAGATCTTTCCTGAAGATCTCACCCAGAAAGGAGGAAGCGATCCGGGAAAGTGAAATGAACGGGTAGAAGCGCAAGGTCGTGCGGAACCTCGTCGATGGAAGGAAAGAGGGAGGCCGACATGGGACGGGTTCGCGGGTATTTCTTTGCTTCGTTCGAGCTGCGCCTGCCCCTAGGAGAGGCAGGGTGACAAGTCTCTTGAGGGTGGAGGCCTAGACAAAGGCGCGCCTGCTGATCCGCGCGCTTCTCCATCCGCCTCCGGCCTCTCGCCCGATTCTCAACGCGGCTGCGGTCAGTACACGCCTCCGTACGCGTCGTCCGGATCGGCAGCGCTGGCAGTGGTGAACGTGCTCATGGGCCTCTGCTGGTGCTGCTGCTGCTGCTGCTCGTTACGATCACCCCCAGCGACGTTGCGCACGCTCAGCATCCTCGAAGGGCTGCCGTCGCCACTCGCGTCCTTGCCCGCGTCGGCGGTGGTCAAGACCTCGCTGTGGTCGTCCCACCCGCCGTGCCCGCCAGCGACGAGCGAGGCAGGGAGCGGAGAGGCGGGGGCCTCGATGATGGGACTCGGCGAGCGCACGTGCACCTGCGGGTCGCCAGCGGCGCCGTCGCCAGAGAAGAAGGTCTGCTGCACGTTGGGCAGGTCGGGCGTGCCGGAGCGGTCCACTTCGCCCGAGTCGGGACGGCCGGCTGTCTGGTTCTCTCCATACGCGCCCGCGCTGTCCTGTGGCTTGTTGACGTCGAAGGGGTTGGGGTAAGAGTCGCGGGCTGCCGCTTCGTCCTGCTCATGGAGGACGCTCAGAGGCCGGGTGTCCGTGTTGGAGTGGCCGCTGCCCTGACGCTGCAGGTCGGCGTAGCCGTAGCCGGCGGCGGAATCGTGGGAAGCGTTGGAGGGGGCGCGGTCGAGATAGGCATAAGGCCCCATCTGTTGCTGCTGCTGCTGCTGCTGCTGCTGGTGGGAGGCGTCACTGAAGGCACCGAAAGGAGGCAGTTGAGGCGCGGGACTCAGACTGCGCGGGTTGAAGGCGGCAGAGGGAGGGAAGGCCGGGTAAGCGCCGCCCTCGCCGGCGCCCAGGTACGTTGCGGGGCCCATGAAAGCGGCGGTGACCGCGGGGGCGTCCATGTGGGACTGGAAGATGGTCGGAGGGCGAGGGCCGCCCTCGTAGTTGTAGGGAGCGCCGCCGGGGCTGGACATGTAGGTGCCGTTGCGGGACAGGCTGGCGGGGCCGCCGAGGTCGCCCATCACCGGCACCGCGTCGTTCTCCATCTCGTCGTGGAGCATCTGAGACTGACGGCGGAACTCGTCCCTGTCGAACGGGTTGGCCAAGTACGGGTCCGGGCGGTTCTTGTACCTGCGGAAGAGGAAGCCGATGAGAGCGGAGAAGAGGACGATACCGGCGAGGCCACCGGCGACGGCGCCCACCACCGTTCCGGCTGAGGGACCGCTGCTGGACTGGGACGAGTCAGCGGAGGGAGTGGCGGAGGGCGTGGAGGTGTCGATAGAGCTCGTCGGAACGGTGGTGACGGTGAGCAACGACGTGCTTTGCAGGCTGGACGAGGTGGTTGCGAGAGCAGAGGTAGAGCTCGTAGTCGTTACGACACTGGAAGAGGTGGACGAGGTAGAGGTGGACGAGGTGGTGGACGACGACAAAGTCGAGCGGGCTGTGGGGAGGGAAGAGAGCGAGAGGCAAAGTCAGTGTGGGATGTCACAGCTGGGGAGCTAAGGCTATCGCTCGGGACGATGCGAAAAGGCCGAACAGTCCATTCCATCCTCGTTCCCGCTCCATGAGCAGCGCACGCTCACACGTGCCCATCCTGCTTCCCCTCCGGGCCCGTCCCATCGGCCTGCATTCCAACGATTCGGGGTTGGGCCTTCTGGGTGGCGGTGGTCACGGTACTCACTCTTGGAGGTAGGAAGGACGTCGGTGGAGGGGGTGGACGTGGGGATGGTGAAGGGGAAAGGGTCGGTGGTGTCCGAGCTACTGCCACCGCCGCCGATGTGGTTACACGAGTCGGGCGAGAAGCCGACGCAGGCAGGGCTGGGGGTGGGCGCGGCGGCACGGTTGGTCGAGGTGTCGGCACCGCCCAAGCCCTGGTTGGGCGGGGGGGGGCTGTTTCCGCCAAGACCGAGGAGGCCGCGTGGGTGGGCGGCGCGGCGGACGTGACGCTCGAGGCGGGTCCTGATGTCCAGGCCGGGGTTGTTCTGGTGTGCCATGACGAGGACGGGGACGGGGACGAGGGGCGAAGGGGCAGGGGGAGGTCCAAGTGCCTTTTTCGATGAACAGACGTTGGTCGTGGGCGACTAGGGACGGTCCGCCGTGGTGCTCGTCGATGTAGAAGGGGTCTTTGCTTCCCCTCCTTTCTTTCTTTCTTCTTTCTTCTTTTCTGATTCGGGAGAGCTGGCCGCGATTAGGGGAAAGGAGGGTCGGGGGAGGAGTGCCGGCAAGGGGCGTGGGTTGAAGGGAGAGACTGAGGGTCAGGCGGGAGGTCGTGGATATGAAAGAAGGTACGGTCTCGCCGACTAAGAGGGAAGGGGAGGGAAGAGAGAGGGAGAAGGGGAGGGGAAGGGAAGGGAAGGGAAGGGGTGGGATGGAGCGGTGGTGGAGGTGGAGGTGGTGATGGTGGTGGTGATGGTGGTAATGGTGCTGATGGTAGTGGTCGACAATGGACGTTGGACGTTGGGCGGGCTGCGCCGGGCGAGGGCGCGAGGGAACGAGGGCGCGCTTGGCGGTTGGCGTGGGCGAGAGCGAGAGCGACTGCGGCAGGCGTGGCGTGCGGGCGAAGCGGGAGGGAAGAGGAAATAAATGAAGAAGAAAAAGATAATAATGCGGGCTATTCAAAGCCGCGTTACGATTACGACGGGGTGGGCATTTCAAATTCCTCGCCTGTCCTAGCACATACATGGCAATGAAATGGAGCGCGGCGGCGGGCGCCCGATGGATGTGAAAAAGGGGCACGTCGTTCACCCCTCGTACGCCGGCAGCATCCCGCAGACGGAAGGGAACAGGAATGGACGACGGGAGAGGGGAAACGGGCGTCGGTCGCATTCCACCTCGAAACGGGGCCCTTGGCTCGGATACAAGAGGATGGGAGCAAGGCACGGACTGGTCGGGTCGGGTGGACCGGTAAAGAAGAGGAAGGGAAGGAAGGGAAGGAAGGGAATGGAAAAGGACGAAAAGAAAAGAACAAAAAGAAAAGAAAAGAAAAGGAAAAAAAAAAGCCCATAGAAGGGCTTTTCAATAGCTACAGCAAGCACGTAATAACAAGCATGCGATTACGGACACCCGCCGGCGATGCGGTGCTGTCCACGGGACGCCCGCGCCCGCGTCCGCGTCCGCCTGCGCGCTCCACTCCACTAGAGCACAGCGACGGCGCCGGCGACAGCGATAGCGAACGGGCGGACATGCGCGCACAACCAGCAAAACGAGCACCCTGCACGTGCGCGGGCGCGTGCGCCTGCATGCGTGCGTATCCGACGGACGATCCAGACTGCCCACGACGCCTTCCTTCCTCCGGGCTCGCACAAGACCAAGACGCCGCGAGCTTGCTTCAGCACAGCACAGGGAAGGGCTGCAATGGGTCGAATGGACGGACTAGACATGCATGCAGCTCGTGCGTACGTGGGGGACACAGGTAACAAAAACAGACGACACGGGCACCGTCACACCATCGAAACGAACGATGACTTGTATTGGGCCACGTAAACGGACTTAAGGATGGAATAGGATAGATAGAGCAGGATAGACGAGACGACGGACGAGGTGGCATGGATGCGTGCGTGCGAAGGGGCGTCCGGTCCGGTCAGCGGCAAGGGAAGAAAGGAAGAAATCGACGGGATCCGGGTCGACTATCGGATGCGAGAACGGCCGACCGACGTCTCCCGCATGAACATGACGTTGGATCGCCGGCCGGTCCGAGAAAGAGACGAAACGAACGGCACGCTCGGACGGCCGGCCGGACGAACGGCGACAGTCTGTCATCGCTCCACCATCTCCACCTCGTCGGCGGCCTGGGACAGTCGGTGAGAGAGGCGGATGTTGAGCGCTTCGTTGATGATCTGCGTGCGTGGATGGGTGAGGTGACCAAACGGGGCAAAGGGGAAAGAGAGGCAAGGAAAGCAGAAATGGGTCGCCGCTGCGTCAGCCACGGTCGATCGGCGGTGACCCCGTGTTCAATCAAAACCGACGTCCGTCCGTCCGTCCGACGCACTCTATTGATATCCAGTTCCGGCAGGCTCAGGAGCATGCTCCTGCTCTCCGATTGGTCCAACTCCTCCAGCGCGTCCTTGCGATCCGTCAGGATGGCGACGCAGACATAGAGGTGCAGGTCTAGAGGGTCCGGAGTGGCAAAGTACGTGTCTTTGGATGGAGACCAGAGGGGCAAAACAAACAGAGGCTCAAGTCAGCAATCTTACGACGACATGATCGATGCCCCCCGTCGTTCCCGCTCACCCCACAAGCGCATTAGGTTCTCCACCCTCATCTCCCTAGCGAACAGGAATCGGAGCCAGCCTGTGACGATCTCGTTGATGTCCACCTCTTCCTCTTCAAAGTATGCGTGCAGGTCCGGGAGCGAGGTCCGGAAGAGGGACATGAACGTCGCCACTCGCTCCGCCAGCGGGTGTGCTGCGTAATAGTCCTCTATGCCAAGACAGGCAGGCATACACAGACGTGAGCCGTCAGAAAGCGAGGACGAACGGCCGAACGGACGATCTCACCGAGCATGCCCATGAGCGCCTCGAAAGCAAAATACATGCCCGCCTCGACGCGAACGGAGCGCACGAACGGCGCACACAGATGGACGAGCTCCGGCGAGTATTCCACCTCCGTCGCCGTGTCCCACGCGCCCCCGCCGTTGCCAGGCCTGCTCGCGTTTCCAACCACGGCTCCCGACGCCGAACGAACAACCGCGCCGCCTCCACCTCCGCCTCCCCACCAGCCGTGCAAAGCCGGGTCGTCAGTGCCGCCGGTGCCGCTCTTGGGAGACACGACCAAACCGTCGAACGAAACGCCCTGGAAACCCTCGCCGTCGGCGTCGGCGACCGACGGAGACAACGCGGCGTTCTCTCTCGAAGCGTTCCTCCCCATCGCCGTCTCCATCGCCGCGTCCTTCTCGCGCCCCTCCACCCCGCGCCATCGCGTCCGAGTCCGAGTCCTATCCCGCCTCCGATTGAGCCAAGCGCAGATGATGTTCTCGCACGCTTTGGCAAACCGTTTCGCTTCGAGAGCCTCCGCGCTAGGGTCACGGTACGAGTCGGCGTAGCAGGACAACGACGGAAGGAGCGCCGCGCCACCCGTAGAGGTAGAGCTGCCTATGCCTGCTGAACCGGTGGACGAAGACGCCATCGAGTCTGCCACCGCCTTTCCAGCTGCGCCAAGGCTAATGAGGCCGCCTCCGCCGCCAGATTGGGAGGGAGGATTAAGTACGAGGTGTGAGTTAGCGACCGGAACGAATGAGCTCGAGCGGCCGTCGTTCACTCTGTTCGGTGGTCTATCGGGCGCCGACAGCGGGATGGGGTGTTGAGAGGCCGGGATGGGCGGTTGTATCGTGCTCGAGAAAAAGGGCTCCGAAGCAGACATGGAAGGTGAAGTTGTGAGATGCAGCGCTTCTGGAGCTCCGACGACGTACGGTGGACCTGCGGACGAGCTCGCGGTCGAGGAGGAGGACGAGGTCGAAGAAGCGGACGAGCCGGGCACGGCGGCCGAGGCGCCGGGCGCAGCGGTGGCGGTGGCGGTGGCGGTGGAGGAGGACGGAGGGAAAAAAACCGGCGTCTGGTACGGGTTTTTGTCGTGGTGAACACCGGGATACGACCGTTGCGGGCCGGGGGCGTAGCCTGGTGCACGATGAGCGAGATGGGGACAGGTCGAGAGCGGTGAGAGGGTCTGGTAGGCTTTCCGAGCTCGTCCTCGCCCTCGCCTCTGTGGCCTCCGAAGAGGACGAAGAGGACGCAGCGTGTCTCCCTCGTCCATCTTCACGCAAGCCCGTCGCCATCTCGAATCAACGACCCACCTCCGGCACCTTTCAAAACGACGGTCGCACCTCCCGGCCTTCTCGTCATGCCTCTCGTCGACTTTGCCGATCCGCCGCATCCGTTATGGGAGAACAAGCGTCTTTGGTAGTACCTCGAAGCTTCTCCGCGCACCCGTTTCTCCACCTCGGCGTCGGTCTTGTCCAACGAGTCGTACTCGGCGTATTTTTCCCGTACCGCCGTTATCTCTTCACCTGGGGGAAAAAAAGAAGGGGCGTACAGGGTGAGGTGAGGGATACCAATGGAGCACTCAGACACAGCCCTCCGCCAAGGCCTCTGGCGAGGGCAGGCCAAACCAGGAATGCCCACTCTTATCAGCGGAGAGCACGCCGAGCAGATACAGCCACACCTCTCCCCGGACCTCTGGCGGAACGCCATGCCTCGCGTAGTCGCGCAGCTTCTGTAGGTCCACATGTCTGGCCGAACGGCGCCAGCGTCAAGGACGGCGAGAACGAAAAAGGGGGCAGCGAACGCGGTTCGGTCAGGCTCGGCGAGAGGGCTTTCGAGATCATTGGAGGGAAGAGGTGGCTGTACACACTGTTCGGCATTGAGGACCTAGCAAACAGACGAAAGACAGGCAGAAAAAGTAGAGAGGACATGAAGTGAAGATGGCGGATGAGCGGACGGGCCGACGACGCAAAGGGAGAGGATGTGCCGATATTCGATCTTGAGCACCATCAGCGGGCGCAGAGACTATTTGGGGTGAGCTGTGCCAAGTCAGGCTCGACGAGCTGACCAGACCCCAGCTCACTTCTTTTGTGCAATCGAGCGCACCTCAGTTCGATGCAAGACGGGCGTCTGGTCGCGATGGCGTGGGTGCTCGCAACTCTCTTTGCCCCCTCCTCCTCCCTTCCTCCACCTACACTCTCGCACTCACCTCGATATACTCCTCGACGGTCGCGCTCATGCTGGCCGACGGGGAGCCGCCGGGAGAGAGAGCAAGGGGGGGCGTAGTGCGCTGGAAGGGGAAGGGTGGGATATCGAGACGCGTCTCTGAACGACCTCACCCGCCTGCTGGCCTCTCTTTCCATCCTGCACTTGTTCCTCCATGTAAGGACCAAGTGATCGGGAGCGATTCGCCTTTTCCCCGCTTCCGGCCGCTCTTTTCCGCCCAGACGCTTGCATCCAAACCAGGGATAAACGTCGGAGAAAAGCGGAGATGCATCGAAGAGGCGCCAAAATGACTCTGCCTCGCCCTATCGCGCTGCGGCATACCAGGGTCGTCCACGGCGAGCAATTAGCCGCCTTCCCTCCGTCACTGTTGCCCTTCTCTCGTAGCCCCTTCAATCCTCCGTCGCGCCTTGTTCTCTCGCCCGCATCGCTCTCTCCCAGCCCGTCATGTCCCACGGAAAGGAAGCCACCGTCGACGAGTCGGAGCTTGCTGCGTCGCAGACGCCGGGCTACAGGATCGGCGAGAAGAAGAGGTGAGAGCGTCCCTTTTCCATTTTCCATGAACTTTTGCTTTTCTTTGGGTATGGGGTCGTCTGAGACCGTTGTGCGGTTTGACACCAGCGTCGACGAGTACGCCAAGCTTGATGCCGAAGACGAGTCTCTCGCGCGGTGGAAGGCCAGCTTGGGCATCGGCGCATCTACCAACATCGACCCTAATGCGCCCAAGGTGAGCGTGCGAAGCTTGTGTGTGTGCACGGTACAGCGTGGATACGTGTGTGCCGTCGTAGGTAGTGCGATAGGTGGTGATCTATGCGCCTCTAATGATCACGGCACGACATGCCTCGGCGAGTCATTTGGCAAGTCGTGACTGGACGGGACGGGCTCTTTCGGAGGGGCCGTAAACATCACCCTTGAGACTCACCTTCCTCGCGCCCCTTTTTATGCCAGCTTACTCTCCTTAGCCTCTCCCTTGAGTCTGCCTCCGCTCCGAACGGTCGTGTCACCATCGACCTCAGCAAGGGCCCGGCGCACCTCGAGTCGCTCAAGAAGAACCCCGTAAACATCAAGGAGGGCGTGGAGTACAACGTTGCTATTAACTTCAAGTGAGACTCGTCTGTTCTTCCTCTTCGTCGGTGTGCACATACGGGAGAGGATGTGGTGCGGCGTTGCGCGGGGTGTGGAAGATATCTCCATCTCGCTCTCTCTGTCTGAGGAGAGGACAGCTCACGTATTTCACTTCCTCATGTGCACACAGGGTCGGCGCGGACGTCATCTCCGGCTTGAAGTACATCCAGGTCGTCAAGCGGTGAGCAGCCGTGTCGCCTTGTCCCGCCAAGCGAGATGATCTCTTCTCCCCCCGTCTGTGCGGTATGCTAAAATGTTTCCTGCTCTTTCTCTCCCCCGCACAGCACTGGTGTCACCGGTAAGCCCCTTCTGCTGGTCCATTTTGGCGCTCATCGACACATGTGCTGCCTGGGCCATCTCTGATCTTTGCCATTCCGTCGTCCCTGTCGATGGTCTTGCCGGCGAGCAGTCGACCGAATGGAGGAGATGGTGAGTCCGATCGACAGCTCGAGCATTTGCTGCGCCGGTCGATCGCTTCGACAGGGACTGCTGTTTGACAACGGACGGGGAGGAAGCCATGGTTGACGATCCCTGTCTTTTCGTGTCGATCAACGCGAACGATTATCAGATCGGCTCTTACGGCCCGTCTCCCAACCCATACACCAAGCACTTTGCCTCCAGCGAGGCGCCTTCCGGCATTCTCGCTCGCTCTGGCACCAACGTCGCCCGCAGCCGGGTCGTCGACGATGATGGACGTGAGTAAATCGAATTGAATGATGGCCGGGTACGAGGCTGCCATGTCTGATGTGTTTACCTTTGCCCGCTACCTTTCCCTTCCGCAGACATCTACGCCGACTGGACCTGGTCTTTCAAGGTAAGCATATCGTTCCCATGCCGCCGGCTGAACAGGGCGCCGTGGCATGTCGTTTGACTGGATGTCTAACGCTGCGAACGCTCCACGGTATCCCTTACAGATCAGCAAGGAGTGGTGACCGCTCGCCTCGGTTGAGGTTCCCCCGCAGGCGGGTTTGTTTTCGTCCTTCTCTGCGTTCGAACCCTTTCGGCCGGCCGTCGGCCCCGGTGTCGGCCTCGCCCGCTTGGACCCATCTCCTGTAATCGAGGCTTTTCTTGTCATCATCGTGGCGCGTTTGCCTAAAGTTAAGGAAGGAGGAGCGAAGGGAACTGTCTGTCTGTCTTGCCTGTCTTTTTCCTTTCTATTCTCCACGCGCCCCTTGGTAGTGACTGGTCGTCTAGTCTGTCTGCGCATGTCTTTTGTTTATTTTTACTTCCATATCCCGAACAATTCATATCCGCCCTTTTCCATCCCTGCGTGGCGGACAACGCAGCGCGTCTTTGGTTATTTGTGCTGTGCGAGACTCGACTCGGGTCGCATTCGGTCCGGTCCCTCCTCTCCTGACGCATCCGTCTTGGTTGTCTGGCTGGCGTGTCGCGAGTCGTCGCGTCGGATGGACGGGGCGAACTGCGCTGCGCCAGAAATTACTGCGGCACGGCGGCTTCAAATTGAATTCGGCGTGTGCCGGCTGATTGGACGACGCAATCGGTGTGGACGTGGTGTGTGGTGGTCGAGTCGAGGTTACATCCATTATTATCAATTCCACCTGCACGTCACTAATTCGTCTCCATTATTGACTGCCCCTCCGTCGGCCACGTACGTACGTCGGCCCCATTCGAGCCAAGCCAGGCTACAGTAGGCAGTTGGACGGGGCGACGACGACGACGACGACGACGACGACTACGACTCGGGCCGCCTCGCCTCGCGTGTTTCGCTTTGTCTCACCTCATTCCACCCCGATCGTCCGTCTCGCCGCCTCGCCGTCGACGACGACCGACAAAGGAAAACAAAGGAAGAACGAAGGAAGCAAGCAGGCGGGCAAGCAAGCAAGCAAGCGGCGGACGCCTCGACGCCCGTTCGCCTAGCCCGCCAGATATATGCGGCCGCACCCGCCGATCAGTCCACGCCCCACCACCACAGCACATACACACCCTCGCCATCGTCCTTTGTCCCGACACCTTCACGTCAGCGGCGTCGTCCACAACGCCAACCAACCAAAAACACAAATTCCGCCAGTCGCCACCGCCGGGCAACGGTAACGAGCCGTCAGTGCGCCTATCGACCCGCTTCTCTACCTCTTCCACCAACACCTCGCCGCTCTGCTCTCACGACATCGCCTTCTCGTCCCTCTCTAGCCAGCCTCAACCCTCCGACGACGCCAGTCGCGGCCAGTTGGTAGGCCCTGTCCGATCGCATCGCGCCATCATCTCTCCACGCCGCCGCTTTCCAGCTCCTATTTTCTCGCGCCTGACCCATACAACGAATAGCGAGCAGCACCGCCTCTTTCCCTCCACTCTCCACACCACTAGCGACCGCCCAACCACCTAGCCATCCATCCCCTCGTTCACCAAGCACAATCACGGGGCACACAAGCGAGCGAGCGAACCACCCAACCTCGAGCCATGACGGCCGAGCCGCCTGCTCTGGCTGACCAGTTCGAGTGGAATCGCCTCGAACAGGAACGCCTTGTTCGCGAGTCCCTCCGTCGTCGGGCCCAACAACAACATCACCACCAGAACGGCTCCGGTGGTTCTTCGGCACCTTCTCCATCCGTTGGCCCTCATGGCTTTTTCCATCCGCGCTCGGCGTCTCATCACCATCACTCCTCCCCCTCCCTATCCATCCATCCCAACGGCTCAGGCTCCTCCCCAGGCGGCCTAGGCCTCGCGATCGGAGACGATGGCGAACAAGCTCGCGGAGACGAAGAGTTCGGCGCCAGCGCGAAAGACAAGGGCAAGGAGCGCGCCAGGGAGGATGCCAAGGGAAAGGGCAAGAAGGAGAAGGAGGAAAGCGTGGAGCTCAAGGTCGTGCCGTTGAGCGACTCGGTTCACATGTTTGGTTCGTCGTACACCAGGTGAGTCGCCCGCCTTAAATGTTCCGTCATCGTCGATGCCCCCGCGAGCGCATATACGCTGACCTTGCGGCCAGACGACCCGTCTGCGTCTCGACGCGCACATCGCTGCAGCGCCAACTATTCGCTATCTGGTCTCGTTGTGCTCTCCGTGCCCACCTGCAACCCTTTCCCCCTGTCTTCCTCCCGCCCATTTCAACCCCACCACCGCCCCTCCTCCCCACCTAACGCTTCGCTTACTCGCGCAATCGACCAACTCGGCGGCGATCCGACGTCTTCTCCCTCCTTCCCTCGCCCGCCAACGCAGCGGCCTCCGCATTTGGCCGGTATCGCCTCCAACGCTCACTCCAGGTCACATTCCATTCCAATCTCACCCTCCGGAACCTTCTCTGCCTCAGGCGCCGGGAACGAGGACCTCGAGGCGGTGGGCGATGACGTCGCCGGACAACGGCCTGCCCAGGGGAATTACTCCTCCTCTTACCCTCGCCACTCCACTTCTTCTTCCTTCCCATTCCGCTTCGGTCACGGCCACGGTCCAACTGTCAACGAGCATGGTAAACTCGTACGTCGGCCGCCACCGCTGCAAGCCTCCCCGAGGTTGGCCTCGCCTACGCGACGGGCCGAGCCAGCGAAGAGCATTCACATCTCCTCCCTCTTAGTTATCTTCACCGGGTACGCCCACTATGTCGACCACTCCGGCAGGTTCGGAGCCCTCCGTCTCTGTCGCGTCCAGCAGGAACTTTTGCCCAACGGCGGTAGCAGCCTCCCAGAGCCTACATCCGGGGTCGACGGCGCATCGGCTGAGAAGGAGCTTTTGGCCGACCTGACGAGCATCTCGAGCGACGGAGAGATTGGCGTTGGGTTCGGGAGGGCGAGAAAGTGGAAGACAAAGTATGAGGTGAGCGTGAGCGCCGCCCGATGATCTCTTTGGCGCGCGGGAGCCCGTTTAGTCTTTGACTGTCGCTGATCGTGACCACATCGCGGACGATATCGCGTGTATACATCTCCTTCTTCCCTTATGTGTTCATGCTGACCTTGCGTTGCCGCTGGTTGGCTGCAGATCATGTTCGACCTCTCTCTACCCGGCTGGTTGCCTCCGAGCGTGACCACACGTTTCGGAGGCGTCTTCTACACGCTTGAAGCCATTGCCAAAGTTGAGCACCATCCCGTGCGCGGAGAGCCAAGGTCAAGCGACGAGCCGGACGAATGGTTGGTCGTCGATAGCCAGACACTCGGCATCCCCGCTTCTGCGAGTGCGGGGCCTTCCTCGAGCTTTGACATTGCCCGCCAAAGTTCGGATAGGCTGACGCCGCCTGTGGGCGGACTGGTCCGCACTCGCTCCGCCGAGGCCGTGCCTAGTATGATGGACCACCACGGCGTCCACCACCGTGGCTCTCCGTCCATCTCGGGTCGCCAGGCAAGAACAGAGACATCGTACGATGGACAGCGCAATCCTCCGCCGTCCCCTGCGCCCTTTGAACAATTTCATGGCTCTCAGCGTAGCCGAAGGTCGGCATCCGGCCGGGGCCCCACCATCTCGACCGTCAGTGTGGCCACCGGACCCGGGACGGCGGCCGCACACGCTAAAGCGAGCGGTCGGAAGGAGCACAAGACGTGGCTCGCCCGCAGCGCCGCCAAGCTCAAGGAGAAGAGCAGGGCTTTCGAAGCCGGCACCAGCGGTGCCGACCGGCCGGGCTCACCTCTTCAACGAACGGCGGCGTTCTGGCTCGACGACTTTGGTCTGCCGCCTTCGCCGACCGCGTCTTCTTCGCGACGGATGAGGGAATCGAGGGAAGTTCCTGATCACTCTGCCGGCGGCGAGGGCGGAGAATCGCCGTCGCTTAAGAGCCCTGGAGGGAAACGCAAGGGCAAGCAAAAGGACGGGCCGGATGTGGTGACCGATCGAGTGGAGATCATCGTGAAGAGGTCGAGGGAGGTCGTCCCTGTCCCGTTGTCTCGCCTTGCTCGGCCGGACGAAGTGGGGAGCGCAGATCGTGATCGGACGTCGTCCGAAGGTTCGGACGATGAGGAGGAAGCGCAACTGGCCAGCGGACGACCGACCGCGGCGGACTCTCTCGGCGACGGCCCGAGGCCGGAGGAGGCGCCTCGGGATCCCAAGGCGGTCGCTCTGACGACGTCGCAGCCAGCCGTCAACCGTCGTGGTCGGATGTCAGCTCGGAACCGTCGCCGGATCCTGCCGACGCGTCACTTTCTCCACCGTCCCCTTCTCCGCTTTGCCCACGTCCCCCCACCAAAATCCAAGCTCGCGCCCGTACCGCCCAGCGCGGTGCTGCTCAACATCTCCATCTCCTTGCCCGCTCATGTGGCCGTGGAGACGGCCGAGCACCTCGCGTTCGGAATCACGATCGAGGAAGGAAAGCAGCCGGATCAGAATAGGAAGATCAGGCAGCCGGCCATGCCTCGGCTGAGGTTGAGAGATATGGAGCTCTTGCTCACTCAGACGGAGAAGCATTCGTGAGCGCCCGGCCCCCTGCTAATGACTTTCACTCGTTTCTTGTGCGGGAGAGTGTGATCGCTGACGACACCGTTGTTCTCATGTGCCGCGTTCTCTCTTCGACGTCCAGCTCGGCCTGCTCCGCCGCTTATCACAGCAACTTTCCCATCCTTCCCGAAGCCCTGCACCTGCGAGATCTGCCAAACTTGCCGCCGACGCCGCCGTCTATCACTCAGGCGGACGAGCAATCGGCGCTGCGCAGGGGAGGGTACGACCGCGAGGCGATTCGCGCTTGCGACCGAATAGTCAACCTTGGCACGCAGGCTACTGACCACGTCGAACGCGTGCGCACGACCGTCATCGGCCCTCCGCCGGACGAGGAGGAGGAAGAGCCAGAACAGGGGAACAAGAAGAAGAAGGAGAGCAAGCAGAAGCATAAACAAAAGGATAAGGACAAGGCCGCCGTCGCCGCAAGTGGCGCCGAACAGTCGCTGCAACAGCAGGGGGCACAGCAACAGTCGGAGCCGTCTTCGTCGACCTCCAGGAGACGAGCCCCGTTCAGCGCCCTCCGCACTTTATTGCCTTCAACGCACAGCAATAGCTCTCCGCAATCTCAGCCCACATCGCCGCTACCGGGACAGACGACGGCAGTGCCGAACGCGGACCCGCGTGTCAGCTCCACGCTCATCGCCGCGGCATCGAACCCCAACGACGAGCCTCGGGCGAGCTACATCTTCCACGGCGAGGATGGCACGGGTGTCAATCTCTCCCGCGGGCGCGTTCGTATGAGCGTTAATCTGCCGCTCAAGCGAACCCAGCCGGGCACCGATCGGCTCGCCATCATGCCCGACTACGATAGCCCCTTCTTCCGCATCCGCCACCGGCTCAAGGTCAAGCTCTCGTTCGACCTCCTAGGTCGAGAGGGCGAGCCCACCATCCGACAGATTCTTGCCATGGTCGTCCCCGTTCGATTCTCCGAGTCCCCTCCGTCCGGTCTTCGTCAATCTGCTTCAGGGGGCCTCTCTCCCTCCCTGGGCAACGAATTTGCCGCCGACCCGACCAGACTGGCCGTGAGGCGGCGTAGGACGGGAAGGCGAGATGGCGACGCGGACGGTGCAGAAAGCCCCCCCTCGACCTCGTTGACCGTTCCCGGCGTGGCATTGTCCACTGGACCATCGTTCGACAACGTTTTCCTCACCCTTCCGGCTTACACGCAGCTCTTCAACGAAGACGGCACGCGACTGGCCGACGAAGGCGAGGACCTGCCGGTGTACCGTCCTCGTCTGGTGTCCGGCATCAAAGGCGCCGAGGACGAAAATAGCGAGCACGGCGGCTCGGACGTAGCTGAGCACGGCTCTGTACACCGGAACCGTCGGTCCTCGTCGGGCGAAGAGGCCGCCTCCGACTCGTCCCAGGATGAGGAAGCCAGGGCACGTCCTTTCACGCCTTCTCCCCCGGCTCGGATACGGGACGGTGAGGCGCTAGTAGAGAGGCTGGCAGACGATCAGGGAAGAGAGGGCCTCGTAGAGGTAGACGACTTGGACGCGGCGGTGAACCCTATGGCGTTGGGAGAAGAGGAAGAAGACGACGACCTGTTACAGCCGGAAGGAGGGGATCGAAGTCATGATAGAGCCGGTTCCGTTGGTGGCGACGTTACAGGGCCAGGCGGCTCTGGGCGCGTCCATCCGCCCATGCGATCTTCCTCTTCCCGTAGGATTCTGCCGGTCAGCACACCTGGCTCCGCTTCGTCGCCGTCGGTTGGCAGCGACGCCGACAGTGACGGTGGTGTCGGCCCAAGGATCGGCCGGAGTCCCGTCCCCAGCGGAGGAGGCGGCGGTGGCGGAGGAGGAGGAGGCCGCGTGGACCGGAAGAGCAATCGCGGTGGTCCAGACCGGGAGCGTGCGCGGCTTTCGGCCGACTTCACCACGCTCTCCGTTCCTCTCGGTCGAATCGGAGGCGCGACCGTCAATGGGGCTTCGGGCCCGCTCCCACTCCGATCGAGTCCTCTTAGAGGCAACTTCACACCCGCTTCCCCCACTGCCAACGGTCCTTCTTCTCCCTCCCGCGCCACAGACCATGAACCAGTTTCGGCGAACACCGCCGGCGCCGGTGTCGAACCGGTGTCTCCCACCACGCCCTATCCACATCGAGCGCCGCTGTCATCAGGGAAGAGCGCGAGGACGATCCGTTCGGTCAGTTACGCCCCCGTTCCCGCTCCACCTATGTCCCCGTCGGCCTCCTCCGCGGCTGCCGCTGCCGCCGACCCCACATATGGTAATGATGCGCATGGGGATGATGCCGCGGGTGACACGGCTCGGGGCAGAGGAGGAGTTGACGGGACCGCAAACAAGGGGAAGGGAAAGGGAAAGGAGAGAACTCGTTGATGATACGGTCGGATGTCAATGCACGGACGCCAAAAAATGTCGGTCGGAACGCCCTTGGTTCGCGCGCTCGCGACGAAGTACAGTCGCTGAGGCGCACCTTTTCGCCTTCTCCACGGGAATCGGGTTTGCTTTCTCTTTGTCGTTTTTTTCTTCCCTTCTATTGTAATTCTCGTTCGGCGCCGCTCTCCCCGCGTCTCGCTATGTCTGCTTCACCGGCCCAGCGCGCTCCGTCCATAAGTTCCCATTCATCGTTTTCGACCTGAGCATCGGATCCGGCTTAGACGTTTCAACCATCCATCCCTCACTCGCCGTCTCGTTTAGCTTCTCGTCTTCTCTCTCGCTCCATAGGCACCTGCAGCAGTTACCTGTACTCACCATAGTTGCTCATGCTCGGGATATTCGTCTCCTAGACCATCCACAAAAGCTATCAATAGAGTCTGGAGTCACACCGATGACAGCTTCATTAATCCTTCAAGAACCTCGCCTGTCTGCCTTTCTTTCGCCCTGTCGTTGCTATCGCCATGCGAACTTGGCCTGGGCTGGGCCTGCTGCGGTCGATGTCTTTGTATCTCGATCTCGATCTCCACTCCAATCTCATGTCTCCTCATCTCCATCCTCGCCACTTACCCCGTTCTTCCTTCATTCTCCATCCTCGCTTGCTATTGCCGGCTTGCCTCGCTCCGCCTTTCCTGATCCCTTTCCTTTTTCCTTAACTACTTCTCTCCCTCCTGACAGACTGAACCCGCATGTAATTTCAAAGCCAAGTCGCTCACTTCCACTAAAACGCACGCGCTCGCTCTTGTTCTCCGCTCGCTCTTCCTCCTGGACACCCCGACGTTTCCTTCTTGGATATCCCTCCTACTTGGCACCACTGTATCGTCCCCTTCCGGTTCTCTTGGACGACGGCGACGTCGACCGCCTCCCCACGACCATACCATCATCAGCTTCTCTTTGTCTCAAGGCCGACGCTTTTCTCGACGCACGCTTAACCTCTCTCTGTGTACCAGCGCGGACGGCGACCAGGTTTCAGGACTTGCTTCGGCGAAAGGATACCTGCGGCCACCGTCTTCTTCCCGAGGGGCTCCGTCATTGCCGTGTGCCGGACCACACACTCCTCGGTTTTTTTTCGTCGATTTGAAAATACCCCGCCTCTGGTCTCTCCTTCTGTCTTTGCCTCTTCCCTCGCATCACTCTCCGCTCCTTCCTCCATCGGCCGTCGAATCCGTCTTCCGCTACAATCTACGTGCCACTTGGGCTCCCCACGGCGCCACCCCTGCCGTTCACGATGGCCACCTCGGTCTATTACATTCGCCAACCCGCCTCGCCGACCTCTTTCCTCTCTGCCCGAACCCTGTCCACCCTGACGGATGACGAGCGACAACGACTGGACGCGCTGGTCGAGGCGCAGAGGCGGCTGACCGCCGAGGACGAGTGGCTGAGGAGGGAGATGCGCGATCTGGAGAGGAGGGTGTGTGAGATGGAGTTGAGGGTCCGGAGTCTGGCCAGGGCCGAATTCTCGCCGTCGAGGGAGTTCATGGTCATACCTGGCGCGGCGACGTCCAAGGCGCCCGTCGCGTCCAGTCCGCCGTCCAAGGCGGAACCGGGGATGAAGGCCGAGGGTGCATCGTCAAGCCCGGGGATGAGGTTGTGGAGCTGGGGACGAGGCCTTTGATTTGCGGACCGGATTGGACTCGAACGGATAGCCGTCCTACTATGAGGGCACACACAAGGTGAGCGGCGTCGTTTGCCATGATACTCGTCGTCAGCCACCACACACAGTCCCTCCCTTTCTTTATTTCTGACATACACGTTCATCCTTCTCTTTGTTTATCTGTTTCTTTCTCCCTCCACACCGCAGATATTACTCCTCTCTACTATCTACATGAGCATTACCACATGGCCCGCATTTAGCCGCTGGACGGCGAGTGGAGGCAGACCGGTACAAAAATTCCGAGGTCCGTCATCCCTCTCCTGTCACGCAAACACGTCGAGCGGAAACAACGCTCTGCTCGTCCCTTTATTGGGCATTGGCTCTTTTGTTCTTGTTCTCGTCTCATTTTCCCGTGTACTTGTAACGGCTTCTTGGGTACTTTTGTTTCTTTCAACCTCGCTTCCGAAAAATGTTGACCCATGATCTGCGTGGATGTTACTCAAGAGTCACGTGATCCCCCCCCGGCCGCGGGGCGCTTAAGTGACTTCTCTGGGATACATCTCTAGCGCTACTCGTGTCTCTCTCTAGACGTTTACTTTATACATTGATTCAGACGAGGAAGAGGAGCGCAGAGCGGCTGGCCGACCGACCACCTCTTCGATGTCTCTTACCTCCCCCCCTCCCGCCGCTCCTAGATCAGTGGCTCCCCGAACTCCCACGAAAGTCGGGCGAGCGACGAAGGGCCCGAGGGTGCCATCGGACGACCCCAAGTCTCCCTTCTCTCCCCAATCGTCTCGCGGCGGATCAGGTACTCTTTTCGGCCCTTCCTCCATCCCTGTTAATCGTTTACGAGAGCGAGCGGGTCCCTCGTCCGGGGCGGCGAAGGACGTCAGTCCAAATCCGGGGGCCGACAGGGCGCTTCTGGCCGGACACCTTGATTCGGGTCTCGCTCTGCCACCCCACTACGCCAACCTGCTTGCTTTGCACTCTGCTCTCGAACACGCCCTACTTCTTCACCTTTCCACTGCCGGCCTCTCGACTGCATCTGCCGTCTCTACCGCCTCCTCCGGAGATGGGTTCGACGACGGATCTTCCCGAAACACGGTCCGCTTGGAGAACATCATCTCCTACAAAGCCCTTCGTCCCTCAGTGGAACTCAGTAGCGGGAAGCGCTTTGGTCCGCAAGAATTTGCACGGCTGGTATGGATTTGGGCCGGGGGAGATGGAGGAATCGCTTCTTCGTCGGATCGGCCTTCTTCGCTGGGCGGAGATGCCGAGGCCAACGGCGACGGAGCAGAGAGGACGCCGGAGGAGATCAAAGGCCTCGGCTTTCTCGTCACTCGTACTCGCTGTCTTGATATGACTGCCACAGCCTCCGGCGGCGGCAGAAAGGCGTGGACGTGGGGCCTAGGGATCGAGTTTGAACTCTGCCGGCCTGCTCCTGCTGCGGAGGCGCAGGCCAACTTGGAGATGAACTACCTTGTCGCTGGACCCCGCACTATCGGCTCCCCTGGGGGTGCATCCAAGACGCCACCGTCAAGCCCTAGTAGAGCCCAGATTAGGAAGCAGCACGCCCGGGAAGGGATGAGCATTGTTGCGCTCTGGAGCAATGGAAGCGAAGCGCGCAAGGCCGAAGTGTCGAGACGAATCTTGGATAGGGTGGCGAGGGAGCACCAGGCTTTCGTCAAGAGGTTGGGAGCGCCTGCTTCCGCGAAGTCCAGTGCGGTGGAGACTGTTCCGTCGACACCTTCGTCGAATCGTCGACGATCGGGCCTCGTCCTCGGTGATCTCCCAACGCCGCCCTCCACAAATCGCACAGGAGGACGGGTCGCATCGCGCCCAGTCTCGGACGAGGATGTTGCGTCGCCGACTACCAGCCCTCCGTCGACGCCATCCGAGAGAGGCGCCGTACGTACGCTGAGAAACACCGACTTGGCGGCGTTCAACGACCGGCCGGACATACCTCCTACACCGCCGGCCACGAAGCACAGGGCGGAGAAGAAGGGTGGCTTGCCCGACTTTATCCTTTCGGCGTTTTCTCTCGACCAACACAGGTCGGACTTGGATCCGTTAGAGAGTAAAGGCTTGCCTGCATCTTGGCACCCCTCTTTCGACCTCTCCTCCCTCCCGCCCCTGCCACAGGCAAGATTACCGTGCATCGACGCAAGCGTGCTCCTCGCCAAGAACCGTCCTGTGAGCGCTCTGGGTTTGAGTCCCAGAAAGAGGAAGATCGCCCAATTAGGAGCTATTGCGGAGGATAGAGAGGAGGCAACGGCGGCGATGATGGGCGGAGGGCTAGGATCCCCGGCATTCATTGAGACGACGAACGAGACGACGACAGAGGGCAGGAAAATGAGCTTGATGGAGCGGGTGAGCCGAGCGTTCGGATACCTCCTTCTTGTTTTCTGCCTCCTTTTTATCGAACCACTCATGTCTTATTCTGGGAAAAAAACAGATCAAAGCGAAAGAGCAGGCACGACGTGCGGGGCTACAACGTCCTTCTCCCCTCCTTTCCTCCACTTCCTCGTCCCTTGGCGACGCATCTGCCAACGGCATGGACGCCATCCGGCGGAGGAGTATGCTAAGTCGATTGTCGGACGTCGCTGATGCTGTATACATGTACGTGCATCGCGTGCCCGTCTCGATAATAGCGCCGTTCGATTTTGTGTCTTCTTCTTTGCATATGTTTATTTGTGTGCTGACCCATTTCCTACTTTATGTACGTGTCTCACTCATCTTCCCCTTCATGGGCAGGCTCTTCACGGCCGTCCCACCCTCCAGCTCTTCCACCACCGCCACCAACTCGTCCCCGCGAAAAGCTCCGCGACGGTGTGCCCTACCCTTATCAGAGGTGCTGGCATCCATCGTAAAGTCGTCCAAGATCACCCTCTCCCTTGCAGAGGCGGAGGACGCATTGCGGTTGCTCGATCGGTTGTGTCCCGGTTTTGCAAGGGTGAAAAGGATTGAGAAGGGCGGGGAATGGGTTATGATGGAAGGCGTCGCGGCTGTAGGGGCGAGCGGGAGCGGGTTTGGGGAAAAGGAAGGAGGTCGGATGGGATTGAAGGAGGTTAGAGAGAGGATCCGGAGAGAGTTATCGGCCGCTTGAGCCGACCCGCCTTCCTTGGTCTAGCCGGGGTCTGTTTGCGTGGCGGGTTCGAACTTGCTGTCTTGAGAACCGTCCTCTCTGGAACGCTATGTGTCCATGTACGTAGAAAGATGCGGGTAGAATCTGACTACCCTCCGGTGGCCCTTGGACCTTTCCACCGCAAAAAGTGATTCTACGAGCCTCGGCTGCGAAAGGAGCCATTGGGGAAAAGGAGAGGGGTAAGGAAAAGGAGAGGGGTACATTGGCGAGCGAGTGAGGTGCGCGGTGGTATATTCGCTTGTGGATGAGTTGTGTGCGTCACAAAGAGGAAGCAGGAGGTCATAACACGTGCGTGGAGGGTGACACCACCCAGGGCCGGATAAGGTCTAAGGAAATGGCTAAGACAGACACAGAGGGGCATTTTGAAGAAGAGAGGCTCCACTTCCCCGAGGTGCGCGTTGAGCGAAAGGTTTCGAGCGAAGCACCAAGCGGCCTTCACGAACCATGGATTGCGGAAGAGAGATGGGGAGAAAGAACACAGGTCGGTCTGCCAGGAAAGAAGGACGACGTGAACGAGTAGTCATGCGTATGCGTCGACGAGGGCTGAATGGTATAATGGCGGTCGTGCGAAGGGGCAAACCAGACAATGTCGTTGGTCAGCAGGCGGAAGAGCACTGCCGCGTAAGGAAACTAGACGAATAAGGAACGGATGGGAGGGCGGCGCTCACCATCGCGCATGTCCGTGACGATTGCGGTAGACTCTTGCCCTTGCAGTTCTGTTTAGGAAGTACAGAGTAGGTCATGGTGAGCAGTGGTTCGAAGTTCGAGAATGCCGAGTGATAACTCACTGAACGTGGCTTCGATGACGCTGAGCTCCGTCGCGGTGGTATCTACGCCGGTGAAGGCGCTCCAGTCGTTGACGACCATGCCGCCGGCGACGAGATCGCTTCCTCGGTTTACGGAACCGGCCTATAGTCCGTGGGCGGGACGTAGCGAGGAAAATAAAGCAGGTCGGTTCGGTTCGGTTGAGTCGCCATCGTATGTCCGTCGATTTATAGACATGACTTGGTGGGTGAGGGACACGCACCACCAAAGGCACCTGCAACAAGGAGCTAAGCTCGTCTTGATCCTGTATGCTCGTCTTGGGGTGCACAAGCCCTCCTTGGTTGCTCAGGGTGCAATAGCTGCCGACGAGGACTTGGTCTGCGATCGTTTGTCGAAAGACTTCGACCTTGAGGACGTCGGCGATGACCTCTTCCGTTTCTCGGTCCACGTCGGGGTGGACTTGCGTACGGATCGAGGGAATCGGCGAGAAATTGTAGAGGCGGGGCGTGTCAGACGAGAGGCAAACGTGAGGCGGAAGCTCGGACAGTGTCACATGCTAGCCGGCACGACTGTCTAAAACGACATTGAGTAAACGGCCGAGTCACGCCGAGCCAACTCACCAAGAGCGACATAGTCATTGGCAACAATGACGTTTCCAAGCGCAGAGAGCCTTTCCTCGACGCGTCGAATGGCGACCGATTCCGGTAAAGAGTTGCGGAGGTGTTGGAGTTCCTGGTCGGTTGTCGAAGAGGGCACGAGAAGGCCGTGTCGGTTGCCTGCTGTCAGGCGGCCAACAATTCGGGTTCCTCCAACAGTGGTGTGGACAACTGAAGAGGAACGAAGAAGAAATGCTGATGAGCAACAAAAACTCGCTGCCGGGATTTGAGGCGGCGACCTGCAAGCGGAAGAAGTGTCGGCTAGCTCACTGGGAATGACATCGCCAAGCTCCGCCTCAAACGTGCTGTAAAAGTTTGTAGAGCCTCCGATAGCGACCAAGCAGTAGCTTTTATGATTGGTAGCGAGGACGAAATGAGAAGCGGAGGAGAAGAGGAAGAAGGAGCAGGATGGAATGAGATTTAGTACGTGCTTGACTATTCTCGCAGCGGCAATTCTCACCTGTTGGTGAGCTTGGAGAATACGCCAATCTCGGAGCTGTTTTCGAATTGCGTGCCTGAGGAGGGGAAAGGTTTCCTTCGTGTGAGTACGCTTGGTCGATGATGAACCGGACGAAATGGAATCGAATCGGTCTTAGTTCTCCTCACTTTTGCCCCGTTTACTCACGGACGGCCATGCTGATGGTGAAGGTGCGGTGCTTTCCTCAGGTACTCTCTTGTCTCGTAGTGCCAAACTGAATGAACGCTCTTTGCCGGATTGGAGGGATACGGGAGGGGGATGGAGGCGAGCCGATGAAAGGTGAGGACCGACTCTACTTCTTCGACTGGTTCACATCGTCTAGATTTGTTTGTGCACGTGACCCTGATCAGAAGCTGGCTGTGGAATTTCGTCTACGTTCACCTCTCGATTGCTTCGCTCGTTCGTCCGCGACACCACTTCCTCCGCCCTGTCCACTTCGCTCGGCCAACATGGTGAGCCACGGCAAGTGAGCATGTCAGGGCGAGTTTGAAGCTGATCAAACCGACCCCCACTGTCGTCTCCGAATCCTTTTCCGACGCAGGATATGTCCAACCTCAGCGCCTCCGAGCAGGCGGCGATGACGCAGATCATCGAGCAGAAGCAGGTCCGTCCCGTCTTCGACGGTTGACTCGCCAATGCCCATCTTCGTCGACTTACCCCACTTGGTCGCTTCACTCGCCCTCTCCCCCTTGACTTACCCAGATGAAGGATTTCATGCATCTCTACACCGGCCTCGTCGAGCGCTGCTTCACGTCCTGCGTCAACGACTTCACGTCCCGCTCTCTCTCTTCCAAAGAGGTGCGCCCCCGTCGTCATAGAAGTCATGAGCGAGCGGCCCGCGCTGATGCACGCTCCCACACTGGTCGTCCCCCACAGAACGAATGCGTGAACAACTGCACTGACAAATTCCTCAAGGTGCGTTGCGTGGCGCGTCTCGCTCGCTGGACGCCGTCGTTGCGCGGACAGCATCGATCCGCCCGTCTTTCGTCTTTCGTCTTTCGTCCTGTCTGACCAAGCTTTGAGTTTCGCCTTTTCCGTCCCTCCTCTGGTCATACAGCACTCGGAGCGAGTGGGCGCGCGATTTGCAGAGCAGGTGAGCGATCCCCGCCAGCGTCCTGCCCGTCATTCTCGTCCACACGCGGAGCAAAGACAGATCCGTCACTCGCAACGCACGTCCTCTCGCTTATCCCATCTTCCCTTCCATCCCGTTCTCGACATGAATGGAACAGAACGCGGAGATGATGAAAGGGAAATAAGCGACCTCTGTCCTGTTTTTACGAGGATCACCCGGTGCCACGAATCGAATGCATGGATAGACATGTACCTCTCCACGCGCACCCTAACCCCGCACACCTACGGACCACCTCGTTTGAGTGCAGTGTGCAGCGAGTCGGTCTAGCAGGTCCTTCTCGACAGTGAGAATAGATAGTGGACGGCAAATTCGCCTCATTCAGCCATTACGATCAGACAGAAGACCATATCAACCTCGTCCTCCCTTGTCCGACGTTCTCAGTGATGTTGCTAAGCACCTTCGGCTAGACGGCCACACAGCGTCGATATACACAATGTCCGGAGCCAGAGATGCAGTGATTCCCGCTATGGTGCATGGCCATATGATTTTACATGGGGTGTGGGAAGGAGATAGGGCATGGGAACGGGACCCGAGACGTGAGGAAGAAACGGGGAGCATCTCCGTTCAGTCCGTACCGGTGGTAGCGCGGGCTGGAGAGGACGAGGGAAGGGGGCCGACCGATGAACAACGCTTAAATCTTCTTTCCGGCCCAGACGAACGCACGATGCGATGACTCACTGTACACAAGCTGGCCGTTGTGGTGGATGATCTTCTTGATCGCGCCCTCGTTGGCGAGGTGGCGAATGGCCTGGCGGGCGAGCGAGCCGTTGATCTTGAGGCGGTCGATGAGCGTCGACTGGCTGATCATCTTGAACGTCGGCACCTCCTTGAGGATGCGCTCGTAGGTAGGGACATCGAGGACGACCGCAGCCTGGGCCTTGTCCTTAACCTTGCCCTTCGACCACTTCTTCTTCTTTCCGCCTGGTGAAGACGTTGACGTGTACAATGAATATAGACGTTAGAACGAGCACTCCTTACGTCAAAAACAAAGCGCGCCGAGAAAGGTCGCCAATCTCGTCCTCCTCGTCCGACCCCCCACGCTTCGTGCCCACTCATTATTCATACCCTTATCCTACGTCGAAAAGTCGACCCTCCGTCACCAAATTGGACGAACGCAAAGAGAAAACACACACCCTTGGACGCCGCAGCGGCGATAGCAGCCTTCTTGGGTGGCTGTTTGGAGGAAAGAGAAAGAGAAAATAGAGCATGCAAAAGGAGGACGATGAGTGTTCTGCTCGCTTTACTTGCAATTCGTCGATGCTGATTCCCGACTCCTGGCTCCGTCCTCGTGCGGCTTTGCACCCAGATGGCGGCATCGTTCCATCTTCAGACAAAGGGTATCATGCGTGGCAGGATGCGGACATCCATGCGACCATTCTCCACCATGTCGATCTGTCCCCGGCATCGGCCACTGGAGGCCAACTCACCATGTCGTCTGATCCTTCGGTTGTCTTGAGGGAACGAAGGTGGAGTGGTCGCGGACGATGACCTGGTCAGCGGGCGCCCGCCGAAGTCCGGCCCTGCGCGAGGGAAAACTTCGTAGTTATCTAACCCTAACCCTAGGTTTACGGGAGACCGGATGGAAGCCGCAGTCGTCAGTGGTGCACGGGCCAACGTTCGAGGGTCCGACGAGCGATTATCTCGTGTTCACGCTTGAACGGCTGCGTTAAACCTTTTCTAATAATGATGAAAATTCTTTCCTTGCTAGGTCCGCCTATATGCGTAGTCGTTCATCACATACATCTCGCCTTCGCCCCGACCGTCGCCTCACACATCCAATCCACCCATCTGCATCTCGCCGGTTCCTGTCCAGCCTCTAACAACAATGGTTCCCTTAACAACTATCGCGCGGCAGAGCAAGGAAGAGCACTTGGAGCAGTACCGAAGACGCCGTCGTCGGGCGGCTATTCTGCTTATTGGAGCGAGTGTTATTTGCGCTGCAGAGTTCTACACACGACGCTACTTAGCCAAAACACCCTTATATGCCTCCGCACAGGCAGGGTTAGATTGGGTGCGAGAGCAGATTGAAAGGGAGGATTCGAAGAATAGCCTGGACAGCTTTGGGATGTCTGCGAATGTCTTCGAAGCATTGCTTCATGAGCTGCAGACAAAGTCGACCTCAGCCTCATCTCGATATGTGTCTGCCAATGAGCGATTGGCTGTATTCCTGTACACAGTCAAGACAGGCTGCTCTAACGCCGAGGTGGCCAGTCGGTTTAACAGGAGTCAAGACACGGTTAACAAATATGTACAGAGATGCATTTTTCTGAGCTTGCAGTCTTAGAAGCAGTACTGACAGTATCCTAAGTGCTTTTATGACGGAGCCACCCATGCCCCACACGGCGACCGAAACGGCCGCCATCGTCCTTGCCAAAACGCAGACCTTTTACCCATCCGGCGTGCGCCTCTTTTAACGCCGGATGGCTAATCCCTTAACCTGAGCCTGACCTGAGGAAAAGAGGCGCACGCCGGATGGGTAAAAGGTCTGCGTTTTGGCAAGGACGATGGCGGCCGTTTCGGTCGCCGTGTGGGGCATGGGTGGCTCGGTAGTGCCGGCCGATCACTCGAGATTGGCGCAGCAATACGCGCCGGCGACCTCTTATCAAGCCCGTCGTCACCTAGAGTATATCGCTCTCGCTTTGAGTTCTCTCATCCCGGAAGCCCAACCCGTCTACATATTTGTATTCAGGTTTCAACCCCATTACACCTTTGGAACCGACATTGCGGTGAGCGGATTCAAAAGGAGCGATATTGATGCGATCCGATCGTTCCTTCCAGGGACGACCGAACGGCTTGCAATGCCATTCCGCCCGTCCGTGTAAAATGCACCATCGATATAACGCTCTCGTGCCCAAGCAGCGATGAAAGGGCGGAAAGCGCGACGGAGAAAAGTGGGTTGGTCGTCGCACTCGAACGTTCGTCCTTCGTTAGGTACACAGTGACGCTTCCCTGGGCAGCAATCTCGTTTCTGATGCACATCAAAGCTGGCCAGAAGGAATCCTTATGGTCATTGACAAAGGGACCCTTCGGGAATGACGGCGGAAAAGGCATGCATTGGCAGCATACAGTACGCTCCGGGTGCTCAGTCGACCGGCGGACTAATCCGAAGGGAAGTCGAGAGAGAGGAACGATTGAACCGCAAAGGTAAACGTTTTTGGGTCCTGAATAAAGGCAAAGTGTGAGACCTGCAGTACAGAGAAGAGAGTGAAAGGTGTACGCGCAGAAGAGGGGAGCGTCAGCCAAGACGGCAGCTATTATCGAGACGATGAAAGCTAGGGGGCCCAAACCGCGCACCTGGGGAAGGATGAGTTGACCGGCTTCGGGGAGCCAGTTGGCCAGGTCGTCGATTTGATTCCTCTGGACAGCGAAAAGGACGCGTTGACTGTCAGTCATCGAGAACTTGGTGATCATTTCCGCTGTCCGCATTCGTCCAACCGACGCACCCGGACCGCCTCATCATGGTCCCCATCGACGATCCAAATCCTCCGCCCCATCTGTTTTCCCACCCCCTCGAACGAGCTCCTATTCCACCGAGGCAGCGTGTTCCACATGTTCGTCACCAGCTCGTCCGTCTGATTATACGCCACCTCCGGGTTCTCGCCCTTCGCTTCAGCGGTTTTGGCGGAGGGCGAGATCTGAACGAAACGCTGTTGCTGGCGCTTCTCGTAGGCTGTAAAGATGGGCGATTGGGAGACGTCGTACACTCCGGTCGGGTCGTAGTTAGCAGCGAAGGCGAAGCATCGGTCGAGGTAGCGGGGATGGCGAAGGAGCATGTCGAGGCAGTTGATGGCGCCATCGGACCAGCCTATGATGGCGACCTTGGGGATCTGGAGGTGGTCCAACAGAGCTACGACTGCTCGTGAGATCGACAAAAGTGCACGATGTGCTTAAAGACAAGGCACGCGCGGTCCGAATCGTTGTCGAAGACTCGTTTTAGCACTCACAGTCGTCCGTCATGAGGTCATAAGAGAGCGTGCCATTCGAAGACGAGCGTCCCTGGGCACGCGAATCGGCGGAAATGACGTCCCTTTCCTGCCGGACAGCCTCGATTTGGTGGCCCCACCAGCTCGAGTCGGCGAGCCTTGCACAAGACAAGACAAAGATCCAATGCGTGCCGAGGCGGTTAATCCCTCGGGCATGCGAGCAAAACAGAAAGCTCTGGGGGAAACAATCTCACCCTCCGTGAAGGAAGAGGACCGGCACGTCCTCCCTCCGCTTCCCCCCGCTCTTCTCATCGTCGGACCTCGACATCGGCTCGCTTTTCACAGCCGTCCACCTCGCGTACCAAAGATCGATGCCATTGATCTTTGCCGTCCCGGTTTCTCCTCCCTGCGGCAAGTCCGGCGTGGGCGGCAAGGTCAGCCATCTGGGCACGTAGCCGTCCGAGTCTGGGTGGGAGACGACGGTGGTGCCGTCCGGAAGTTGCTTAACGCCGAGCCCATTTTGCTCATAGGTAAAGGGCGAGAGGTTGTCGGATGGAGTCGGAGAAGCCGATGGGGTGGTGACCGTCGAGGTTGGTGAGGAGGTGAAGAGGGAAGAGTCTTGATGAGTAGGGGTGAGCTTGACATCGCTGGAATCCAGCACGCGCGGAAACGAAGAGAGCGGGGTTAGGTCACGTCGTCTGGCGATGCCGACGCGAACGTACGTGTCTGGACGGCGAGTGTGTGGAGCGGCGCGCACCCGTTCGAAGGTATCGCTTGCACTCCAGCTACGGACTGCAGAGCGACCACAGTGACCCAGCTGGCCAGGAGAGCCTGTCGAAAAGGTGTGACCGTCATCGTCTGTCAGAGGATGGTAAGTAACCACGAAGTCCAACGTGGGTCTCACGACCTGCGCCTTAAATGGGGGGCTCCACGGGTCTCACGCCGCGGGGAGGCGCGTGCGGAGGCGGCCCGCCCGCGCGATGACGACAATATCTGTTCGGACGACGACCGTGAGCCCCAGCGTCAGCAAGTTCTCCGATCCCAAGCACTACTCGATAAGTCGAGTGAACAGAAGCACTGGGCCGACCGTCGTAAAAGACCAAATAAGCGTGACTGTCGCCGCCGCCGCGGCGCCTGTCGACCCAGGAAGCGTTGGAGAGGAGGAAAGACGTCTTGGCGCCAGCCAATGTCGTCCAGCGAAGGCCCGTCGTCCAGCTCGTCCGAACGTTCTCCTTCGTCCCGGTCCTTTCCATCGGCACTCCACTGTACATACTGGCCGCTCCCTTTCCCACATTAGCTCTCTCACTCGGCCAACTCCATGTCCGAAAGGACGAGATGGTTCAAGGTTTGACAGACGGACGGCGTGTACGCGTCTGCATACTGGTGGTCATCCCTTCGGGTCAGCGAGCCGGCTCGAATCGATACAGGCCATCTATGAAATCGGGGTATCTACGCAGAGAAGAGGCGTCATCGAGGAGAGAAACTGGTCGTCGCCTAGGTCGCGGCGGCGTCGTATCGTGGGAGCGGGATGGGAAAAGAACGGGTTGGAAAGGAGACTGCACCTTCTTCTCATAGGAAGAACAGAAGGAACAGTCTTTTTCATATCTATACCATAGCAGGACACAGCAGAGGAACAGCAGGGAGAACTGCGGCCCTCGGGAGCGACGTTGGTGGCATCATCGCACCCCGCAGGCGACACCGTATCCGTCGACGCCGATGACGCAGAGTGGTGGTGGTTGGGGGGGGGGAAGCGTACAGCCTCAGGTCAGCGTGGCGTGGGGCGCGGTCGTACTTTTGGTGTGCCATAGCTTAGTTCGTCCGCCCGGCGTCGTGGTATTCCTCTCGCCCTGGTCGCCGTCGGCGGGTCTTGATTGATATCTTGATTTATCTGATCTCGACGCCGCCTCCCGGGGCTGGTGGTGATCGGCAGCGTTATGACGCCGGCGGCAGACTTGACTTCCTTATTACGCACACACCATGCACGTCCCCTTTGGTGGCCATGCGCAGAAACCCTCGTGACATCACTATTGCGGCGTTTGGCTCAGATCATGACCTCTGCAGGCGGCTTTCCTTTCTTCATCATCGTCACCAATCCCTGTCATCGGCGTCGTACAAACGAACGAACGAACGAACGAATGAACGAACGAACGAGCGGACGAACGAACGAGCGGACGAACGAACGAGCGGACGAACGAACGAGCGGACGAACGAACGAGCGGACGAACGAACGAGCGGACGAACGAAACAAGGCGGGAAAGAAGGGCAGACTGGCAACGGACTGCTTGGCAGAGTACGTACGTACGTGCAACCCATCCGGGGAGATAGAAGTAGGCAAGCGGGTAGGGAGGCGGGGCGCGGGGAAGGACGGAGTGGGAATCGTTGAGAGAGCGCTGTATTGCGACGGAGAAGCGCCGGAGGTGCGAACGGTAAGGATGGACGACGATGCCCGGTGAGATAAAGAAAGAGTGGGGGACGGGGGGCCACGAAGGCATGCGTGCATGGAACGCGGACGCGGTCACATCACATCACGCGTCAACCACAAAGGGGAAGATAGACGGGCGCGCGGACCGAGTGATGGAAAGACAGAGAGAGACGAGCCTAAAGACGTCCAGAGTTCGGAACAACGGGCGAAACCGACGACGACGAGAGGAAAGGAAAGGAAAAAGAAAGGAAAAGGGAATGTCGTGGCACGCTCGTCCCAGCCAGCGCAGGCCGCGACGACGCGAACGCATCGTGCGAGTAACCGCCCAAGAGATACGGGCACGTCCCGGTCCGTTTGAGAGCCTGACGCATGCTACATACGACGCGCTACGCAGGCACACCCGCATCGGGCGGTGGCTTCGAACCGCTGAACATGCCCGAGCCGTCAGGCGTCTCCAAGAGTACCTCACTGGAGCGTGGGTACTCAACAGCCGCACGGCGCATGATATCGCTCACGGGGCCAAGGAGGCGGGTGAAAGCCTTCTCGCCCAAGGAGGCCACACGCAGCCGGTTGCGGTTGTTGCGGTCCGACGAGTACGATACCCGAACGGTCGCTGCTCGGGGTGCGTCGTTGAGAAGGGCGAGCTCTAAAGGGGAGGGCAGGACAAGTACGCAGAATGAGCCACAGTCAATCAGAGGGGCCGACAAAGGGACGAAACGCCGCATAGTGATGATGACAGGTGACAGGCGGCGAGCACTGGACGGCGAGACGGGGACGAACAAAGGAAAGCACGTTCGACGAGACTCACCGCCAAAATAGTCGCCCTTGTGCAAGTTGCCGACGATCTCTTCCGCGCCTTCGGTGGTCTTGGACTTTTTGGTAGCAATGGCATGCCCGCTCTCTACGAGGAAGAAGTGCGTGCCTGGCTCTCCCTCCGCGACGACAATCTCTCCCTCCTCGTACGTCCTGCTCTCCAGCGCGTCGGCCACCTTGGCGCGCTCGTACGGCTCGAGAGGGCGGAGGAGCGGGACTTCACCGAGGAAAGACTCGTACATGCGCCGTTTGCGGCTCGTGTGCTCCATGAGGATGCTCCGGAAGGTGACCCTGTCAAGGGCCCAGAGCGTGCAAGGCGAGGTGGTGATGACGGTCGCCGCGCGGGGGGCGTTGTACATGAGCGCCAACTCGCCGAACGCGCCGCCAGGTTCGTAATGGTCCACCTTCTTGGCCTTGCTCAGGTCGGCCGGATCGGCGGCCATGTCGGACCCAACGGCGGGGAAGCCCATGCCGTCGCCGGTCACCTTGTACACGTCCAACGCGCCGGATTCGACGACGTAGAAGTAGTCGCCGACGGCGCCCTGCTCGATCACCCTGACACCCTCGTCGAACTTTTTCTCCTCCATCGCCAAGAGCACGTCCTTGTACTGATCCTCGTCGAGAGAGCGGAAAAGGAATTGGCGCCCGATGCTCGCCTCGATCCGGCGCAGCTGCTCTTCCGTCTTGGGGATCACTGTCTTGGGCCGCGCGGGCTCGCCGACGGCGGTGGGTGCGAGCGACTCGGCAGACACGGAGGTGCGACGACCGAAGTTGTACGAGCTCGGGACGAAATCAGAGCCCGAGCTGTGTTCGGAAGGCATGGAGGAGGAGGGTTCGCTGTGGGGGGCGAAAGAGGCTGAGGTGTCGATGGTGGGCAGTGGCTCGCTAGCGCCGAAGGGGCTCGTGGTGGAAAAGATGGAGCCGGGATCGGCGGCGGCGGACCGTGCGGGCGGGGCGCCGAAAGGCGAGCGTGACAGCGGGTCTTGGCTGAACGGCGACGTCGCCGAGCGCTCGGTCTCGATGTGCGAAAGGGAACCGAATGGTGGCGGAGAGCTCCTGCTGCCGCTCGCTGCGCCCGAGGTCGCGGCCATGGCGAGCGGCGAGCGTCCCGCGAGGAGCTGGCTCTGTGTCTGGGGGAGCGAGCGGGCGCGGGAGGCGGTGCGCTGCTCTTCGAGGCGTTTGTTGAACCAGTTGGCGCAGAACTGAAGTGGATCTGCGGGACGGGCGCGGATCACGTCACGGTTGAGCTCGTTGAGGATGTCCACGTAGGACGGTGGGAGGGACCTGAGCGAGCGGGGTCAGTTCAAGGGTGGGAGAGGCGCGGTCGAGGAATCGGTGGAAGGACGGGGGACAAGAGAAGGGGTGTGCGCGGTCTCAGTCGTGTGCTCTCTCGGGACAATGGCGGTGGCTCCGGACGAGCTCGACTCACATATCGGGCGCTCGCTGGGATTGGGAGCCAGGCAAGGCGGTAGACATGGAGGTGGTGGTGGAGAAGACGAAGAAGGCGAGGGCAGATTGATTGGCCGCCCTGACTTGAAGACTCGGTGCAGTCGACTCAACTCGGCCCGACCTTGTCTTGTCTCCTTCGTCTGTCGTCCTTGCGTAGACTCGAGATAGTCACTCTCCTCTCCAGCCAGCCGCGCCGCCTCGCCGTCGCCCGTCACGTTGTCCATCACGTGGCGACCGCCTCCTATCCCCGCCAAGCCGCGGCCACCGCCTCCCCTTCCTGCCTAACGCCGCGCTCCTCCGTACGCATGCGAGCGACACAAGCGAGCGGGCTTCTCTCTTCTCCACCGGACTCATCAGGCTCACTCAGCAAGCCTCTTTCGCTTTGGGCCCTCGACCACGCATGGACACGGGAGCGGCAGCGGCAGCGGGCGAGCGAGGTCGAGAGGGGAAGCGGCCAGAGTACATCATTGGTGAGATCATTGGCGCCGGCGAGATAGATAGATAGACAAACAGACAGACAGACAGACAGACGGACAGACAGACAGACAGACAGAGGAAGGAACGGCACTCGCCGTGACCATGACGTGAACGATGCTGAGAGAACCTCGTCTGTCCCTCTGTCCATGCCCTGTTTCAGAGCACATGGAAGACGACGTCGAGGGACCCGCCGCCGCGTTTCCCGAATGGGCTTTGCTCGAGTGCGTACCATCCCGCCGCGCATGTCGACGCTCAGGAAGCCACCGCACTCACCCCCGCTTTGTTCCCTTTGTCGCCGTCGCACAGGGTGAGAGAGGGCGAGAGCGAGAGAGAGAGGAGGCAACCGTCGCTCAACGGTTTCGGAAATCGTCGTCCTGCAGTACAGGCACATGCTCACCCACGTCGGCTCCACATCGACGGTCCACTTCACCGCCCTCTCGAACGCCTCCATAGCGTCCCTGGGCAGGGCCTTGATGCCCTCGGCGCCGTCCGATCTCGAGGCCTCGTCAGCGGCTCGGCCGCTCGGATCCGCTCACTCTTCTTCCACCCTCGTCGTTCCCGCGACCCCAACGACGGCCAGCGCACACCTCCACAACGTCGGCGTGCTTGACTTTCTAGCCGCTCGCGGCGTAAGCATCGACCGCGTGTGCTTGCTCGATCCGAAGAGCGAGGTCGAGATCGGCGTCGCGGATTCATGCTTGAGTGCGCCGACGACAGAGCCTGCGCCTACGCCAGGAGAAGAGCAAGGAGGAGCGCGCTTTGAGTATTTCCTCTTTGGAGGTATTCTGGGTGAGCTGGTCATCATGACCCTCGGTGCACTATTTTCCGAGCGAAACTCGGTGCTCACGACCGGATCTGCCTTCCTTCGGCCCTTTGTCTCTTTCTGGACGCGTCTTCGCAGGAGATGACCCGCCAAGAGACCGGACGTGGGTAGAGGCTTCTCCATGATCACCGAGGAAACGCCCCGCTGAGATCTTCATTCTCTTCACATCACCTTATCTGCAGTGGCGCGTTGCGAGACATGGGCTTCCCTACACGTCACCTCGGGCCTATACAGGTGAGCGCTCGCGCCCTGCCACCTTCGGATCTTGCTTATCCGGTAGACTCAGACGTATCGAGACATATCTGGCGACTGCATTCTCCCTCCTCCACCATCCGACAGATGACCACCGACACAGCCCTCGGCGTGACGAAGTGCGTGGCGGAGGATCACATCCCACTGTCGTCCGTGGGTTACGTCGACTATCCTGAGCTCAGGTTTGGCAAGCGCGAGAGCGTGTCCATGCCCTTCCGATACATCGCCCTCCCTATCGCGGAGACCTCCGACGGCGCGGACACAAGACCGAGGCCGCTCTTACCTCCGGGCATGCGGGAGCTCATCCGCAAGGACCTGGACAAGAGCTTTGAGTTTTGATCACGCGGAGGAGGCGTGGGTCTGACTCGCGTTCTCTCTCTCCTTCAACTTTTTATGGCCGCGTCGTCGTTCGTACTTAGGCTCCATCGTGTGTCGAGGGTCAGTCAAGCGGAGGCGAAGATTAGACGTAGTTATTGTAATCATGATCGGGGCGCAGTCATCTCGCCCGCAGACGGGAGCCGTGCTGTGGACTGAATACATCGCGCTCCTAGCTCCGAGGTTGGACTCGAGGATGAGGTGCTATCGGCGGGGCCTTAAGAAGAAGCCCGAACCGCCCCGCACGCGTCGCGTTTGTCCGATGCTCGAGCGGTCCGGCGGTCCGGCCGATCAGCTAGCGGCGGCCACATCTCGGGTGGAGCCCCGTAGTGAAGCGAGCTGGCTCCAGTCCTTCGAGACGGGACCTTTGTGGCGCACGCACAGGGACGTAAGTCATCTTTCATCCAGCGTAGGTACAGCTCCTGCACCTCGGCACCCGTCTCGGCCAAGCGCAATGTATGTGCCGCCGGCCCCGCTCGAGATTCCCGTCGGCCTTCTCCCGCACATCTCTGTCTATTTACACGAAGCGTCGGCACACCGGTAAGGACGGCCGACGGCGACGACAGTTCCGTCCGGCGTCGGTCCTCCTCATGCGGGGTCGAGCTCAGCTATATCTACATCTGGGCCTCGCCTCGCACTAAGACATCTCTATCGTCACCATCCATACTCGACGACAACGACAAACCCTCTTTTCTTTGGTCCGCAATGAAAGCCTCGTCGCTCCGTCTGAGCGCCCTTTCCTCATTGCTGGCGGCAACGCACGCGGTGGTGGTGCATGGTGCATCTCTGCCGACGGGTGCCGGCGGCAACTTCACTCGTGGGTCGTCTTCGCGAACCGGCGCCTGTTTGAACGCCTCTCCACTTCTCGTCCACCTGGCTTCGACGGCGACGGCGGCTCACATGACCTGTCTCCTTCCACAGTCGCCCCGCTCAAGTACACACCCTTGCCCCTTGGCTCCGTCAAGCCAAGCGGATGGCTCAAGGATCAGGTCGAGCTTCAAGCCAATGGCTTGGGCGGCACACAGCACACTTTCTACCCGCTGTGAGTACGGCAACGCCAGCTGCCGTTCTACGAAACGCCCTCAACAAACCGACGTCCTTTTCCTTCCGCTCTCGTTCAGGGTCATGAACAGCACCTGGACAGGCGGAAACGTCACCTATTCTAATCTACAGGAGAGCGGTGAGCCAACCCAGTCCTTCTTCACCCAGGTGCATAAATACACCGACGGCTCATTTTCCGTCCTGTCCCGAATCGGTTCGGTTCGGTTCGCTCGTTTTTTTTTTTTTTTTTTTTTTTTTTTCTTTTTTTTTTTTTTTTTTTTTTTTTTTCTCTTTTTCTTTTTTTTTCTTTTCTCCAGGCTCGTACTATTTCAACGCCATCGTCCCCACCGCCTACATCCTCGATGACCGTGAGGATTTGAAGCAGTATTCGCGCGATTTCGCCAACTATGTTATCGACCACCAGGAAGCAGATGGGTGGCTCGGGCCAGGTAAGTGTGTCCGCGAAGGTTCTTCGTTTTCCTTCTCTTCGCAGCACTTTCCCTGATCGATATCTCTACCGGTCCCGTGTCGTTCTTCGTCACCCGGCAGAGCCGCGCATCCTTTGGGGCCGCTTTCCGTTCCTCCTCGGCCTCATGCAGCTGGCCGACGTGGAGCCGACGATGGTAAACAAGATCACGGACGCGACCTACAAGCTTGTTAACTTGTCGAACAGCATGTTGAAGAACCCCAACATTAGCGATACCGGCGTTGAAGAGTGGACCGCCGTCCGCGCTCAGGAATACCAGATCTTCCTCGAATGGCTATACGAGTCTCACCCGCGCGATGAAGCGTCGCAAGCGCAGCTGCTCGAGACGATGAAGTTGCTTCCCAAAGTGGGCCAGGAGGCGTATGCGCCCGAGGGCCGGAACATGACTTGGGACCTCTTCTTCACCGATGCCGTCTTTCCCATGAACGGCACGCCGGCCATTGACAACTTCAGCCACGGCGTTAATCTGGCCATGGGTGAGGACCGGCGCTTTCTCTTTTCCCCCTTTTTGTCATACCGTCGCTGCACTTGTATTGAAACCCCGACATCCGATCTGCAGCCCTCAAAGGCGGAGCTGTATCGTACCGCTACAGCCACGACCAAGCCGACATCGACAGCACTTACAAGCGTATCAACCTGACTTTCACCTGTAAGCGCGCGAAAAGCATTTTGCGGCTGAAGTGAACGAGCGATCGGGCTCTCAGGATGTCTGTCTACCTTGCCCTTCTCACCCACAGACCACGGCAAGCCGGCCGGTCACTTTGCGGCAGACGAGCACCTTGCTGGTTTGGATCCTTGGAGGGGGTGAGTGCCAGCAGCGCGGTCGCCGCACGCCGTCGTCTGCCAGACGACTGGATCACGACTCATTCGCTGGCCCTTACCTTCCTCCAAAGCGCCGAGCTGTGCCAGATCGCTGAAGATAGTTACAGCATGTCATGTGAGTCGCTCTCGATGACTGTTGTCCGCTTGCCTCACGACTGGTTCGGCCGTTTTCTGACGTCGACGATCTGCTTCTGCCTTTTTTTTTCGCCAGACAACTACCAACTTTTGGGGGACAGCTCGTTTGCCGACCGGGTGGAAAAATTGCTCTACAACTCCCTCCCCGGAGAAATGACAGGAGGTGAGGTGCACTTCCGTTCCCCCCCCCGACATTATAGGTCGGCCTCTCGTCTTCGCGGTACGGAGAGCACGCTCATGAGAACGATTTGCGTGACCTGCGCGTGCATAGACATGTGGAGCCGGCAATACCTCCAGCAGCAGAATCAGGTCTTTTCCAAGATCCTCGACCCCAACCCGTTCCGCTCGGATGGAAACTATTCGAGTGAGCGCTTGGTACATGCCGTTGGGCTTTTGACCGCCGGAACCACGTCCAGTCACTCATTCGTTGCGTTTCGCTCTGCCTTTCTTGACGGCTCTGCGATGGCTGTGTGCAGACGTTTTCGGTCTTGAGGTGGGCCTGAACAGCTTTGTTCCAGATTTACCATATCTTCTCTATGCGAGGGCGCTGTGATTGTTGCTTGACGGTGACACCGGGACACGTGTGCCGTCTCACATGACGACAAACTTCGCCTTCGTTCTTCCTCCATCGGGATCCTCACACCGTTTGCCTCCCATACCCTCCTTTTCTACCCTCTGAACCCGGACCTGCCACTTCATTTGCCATGGACAAAATGGCATGGGTTGCTCAGCCGAATTACCCATGCTGCACAGTAAACCATGGTGAGCCCCATGCCAGCGGTTGTGGTTGAGGGTGAGGGAAACGACGGCTAGAAATTGTTATTGTCGTGTCCCTGTCTGTCCTCAGGTCAATCTGCGCCCAAAGCCGTGGCAGCTGCCTTTGTCACCACCCCAGACAAGGCGTCTCTTGTCCATGCTTATTTGGGACCCTTCAGTGTCGCCACGACGCTCTCTGGTGGGAACAAAGTCCAGGTTGTCACCGACACAAGCTACCCTTTCGAGGACGCGTACGTCTTGCTTTCGTGCCTTCTTCACCACCTGCCTCGCCTCATAAGGCCTTTTCAGCCTCTGTGATGACTGACAGAAAGCATGAACCCGCCCCTTCCCCTGATGCCCGTGCACAGCATACGCTACAATGTGACGGCAGACAGAGCCTTTGATATGCTGGTCCGCATCCCTCAGTGGGCTATCACCGCCGGCAAAGGCACCATCTCGATGACGACGGGCAACAACGGCAAGGCCGCCGCTCAGCCGCTCCATCCCGACCCTTTAACCGGAATGCAAACGGTGTCGGTCAAGGCTGGGACGAGCAACTTTGTCATTGATGTGAGCGGTTGTGGCGAGGTCGTTACCCCGCCGGCGAACGAAGTCGACTGACCGGCATCGCTGAATAGGGGATAGGAAGAGTTGGCCGAATAGGGGCTGACCTATCCTTTTCTTCGACCTGCCTTGCTGGCTCACAGCTGCCTTCGGAGATCGAGGTCGTACCGATGGGCAACAGCAGCGTGGCGGTCAACAAGGGCCCGCTGAACTATGTCATCGATATTCCGTTCACCACGCAGCAGATCCAGCGACCCGCCGTGAGCTTCTCTGTCGCTCATTGCCTTGCGTCACCTGGCGCGAACTAGCGAAAATAAACGAATTGACCATTGGCTCCGCTTGCGCGCCTTCTCTCGCTCCGCATCCAGTACTTCTACCTCCCTCCGGGCGTAACGTTCCCGACCCCCGCTGGTGTCCAGGACATCACCCTGGCTCCGAACTCATCGTGGAACTTGGCTATCGATCCATCCACGTTGGCGTTCCACAATACTCTCTCCTCCGGCGGCTCTTCTGCTCCGAAACTTCCTTCCCCCGTCTTCACGTCTGGTGCCTCTCCGCTGTCCATCACCGCTCAGGGCTGCACTGTCGCATGGGCCGACGATGGCCCTTGGGGCCAATCCGCGGGGCCTGTACCCGACAGGCCTCAGTGTCAGGGGGGCAAGGTGAATGTGACGCTCGTGCCTTACGGAGTGGCCAAGTTGCGAATCGGTGATATCCCAGTGATGGGATGATGAGGCGGAGGGCGAAGAGAGGGGGGAAGGAGAGATGCAGGTGGATGGATCCCCCCCTCCCCTCTTTTTTGGTTGCGCTTCGTTGGGAGGTAGTGTACGAGTAGCTGGACTCATCGACGAAGGCACATCAAGGCGTTCTATCCTTAGGCCGGGAAGCACATGATTAAGATGATGCCGCATCGTAATGGCCTTGCAACGCAACGCCAGCGTCATTGCTCATTGAGAGATGGGAGGTACAGTCACACAGAGTGTGCAAGAATTCAGAGCCTCTGAGGAGGAAGTCGAGGTGTGATCTGCTGGCTGGCGACAAGGGATCGTGCGGCCATGCACATACATCCGTCACCATACCGGACCCGGAGCAATGTTCGGGCCGACACTGCGGAGGTGGGGGCTCCACGAAATCTGGTCCATCTGTCCGTGCCTTCCACCATTCTGATCGCTCTTGTCAGATCTCCAACGGGATGAAAGTCAAGGATCAGATCATATATGTCACCGGTGCGTCCCACCTCTGTTTCTGGATCAGTCGTCCTCTCAGAGTTTTCTCATCTCAATTCGGTTCTGTTCGGGCAACTTGCGCGTGATCACCGAACCTGTCCAACGGAACCGTCACTCGACAGGCGGCGCGTCCGGTCTAGGCGAAGCCACGGTGAGGCTCCTCGTCGCTCACGGTGCCCTTTGTCCCATCCTGGACATCAACGTGGAACGCGGCAAGACCCTAGAGCGAGAGGCTTCTCTCAAGGGCCGAACGCACTTCGTCGAGGTGGACGTGACGAGCGAGGAGGACGTGCGGAAGGCGATCGAGGAAGTGGACAAGCTGGGAGGGGAGTGGAAGGGGAAGAAGGTCGCGGGCGTCGTCAATTGCGGGGGTGCCGCGGTTGCTGGCAAGGTGGGCCGAAAAAGACCTGCCGCTCCGCATTCCGTCCGGTTTTGTGTGGTAGGACGATGCGACGCTCATCCCTGTTCATCTGTCCCTTCCCTTCTCCCGTACATACAGATCCTAGACAAGGACGGAGAGCCCTTCGACCTCTCTACATTTGCTAGGGTCATGGAAATCAACGTTCGTATCTCGAGCTAACTTCTCGCTCCAACGTTCTTTCCCTGATTCGTTCTCACTGTCTCGAGTGGGCAATACTGTATCGTCTTTCCTCGCTGTGGTCACAGACGGTCGGCACCTTCAACGTATCCCGACTTATTGCCGCACGCATCCTCCAGGATCATCCAGGTTCGCTGAAGGAACGGCTTCCGGTCGACACCTATGTGCCCGACAGGGGAGTCATCGTGAATGTTGCCAGCTTGGCCGCACTCGAGGGGCAAGAGGGACAAGTGGCTTATGCTGCGAGCAAAGCTGGCGTAGTGGGCATGACGCTTCCGATGGCGAGGTAAGGTGGCCGAGGCTTTGCGCGAGAGTTCGTCGTAAGCGAAGGACCTTTCTATTCGCGCTTCTGACTCGATCCACAACGTCTCCTTGCCCACAGAGACCTCTCCCGGTATGGCATCCGTGTCATGACCATCTGCCCTGGCGCGTTCGAGACGACCATGACGAGGCACATGTCACAAAAGGGTGTGTTAGACATTCCAATCACTCGGCAAGTTAGTTGTCCATGGGATTGCTGACCGCGTCTCTCGTTGGCCGCGCTCGACCTTGCAGCCCGCGAGTCTATCGTCCGCACCTTCATCTTTCCGACACGATTCGGCGATGCAGACGAGTTCGCCCATCTGACCTTGAGTGTATTCGAGAACCAGATGTTGGTGAGTCAAGTCAATGCCCATAGTTGCCTGATCGTCGCCAGCGAGGACCGAGTGCTCATCGGCCGTTATCTTACCACGTTTCAGAACGGCTCTATCATCCGTCTTGACGGTGCGACGCGCCTCGGGGGGAAGCTTTAGACAGCGTCTTCCCTCCCCGCTCCGACCTTCTCTTGTAATGCTATTCGATGACTGCACTCCTGAATGAAATGATTTGTGTTCCCCCAATCTACATTATAATAGCATTGCAAGAACACAGGCCCAGCAGGACCGCACGCTTAGGACCAGAGTTCGTGTGCCATATGTCCTTGGACCCCGACGCCGTACCACTTGAGCGTCGTAGTGTTACCTTATGCCGCGCTTGAGATGTCGACGATTCTCTTCTCGACTGGCGGGCGATGGCATGGCGTGGGTAGGTTGCAACGACGGCCAGATCGAGCCGGTGCGGGTAGGATCTTCGGTACCTTTGACCGCAGCGTCTTATCATTGAGACGTGCGATAACGGCGAGTTCTTTCGTGCTCACTGCAACGTGAATCATACCTATCCGCTCTCCTTGATGCTCATGATGGGCTTCGCTCCAACCACATCCATCCCCTTACTCTCCCTGGAGACACACCCCACGCCCAACGACTTGGCACCGCTCGTGCGGGATGCCTGCGCCCGCACTGGCTTCTTCTACCTCACCGGGCACAACCTCCAACAAGAGAAGATCCGACGTGCGTTTGAGTTGAGCGCTGCCTTTTTCGGGGATGGAGGGGAGCTGACGGAGGGAGGCTTGAGAAAAGACACTTGGAAGAACAGGGAAGGCAACGTGGTGCGTGTATCCGGATACACTCTAGAGAAACATGGGCGCGAGGATGCCGAGTGCAAAGGCACGTTTGAGCTCACCCTCTCACTTCGTATGTTCCATGATCTCCGGCAGGGCTATACAGCAATGTGAGGGATTGAAAGCGAGAGGCGTTGTCTTGCATCATGTTTCTGTTTAATCGACCGAACACCTTGACCGTCAAATGCCATCTTTGCTGCTTCGCGATCTCTATCCTCCCATCAGGCGGCAGGAAAGGTGACCCCACGGACGCCATCCAGCTCGTGCTTCCGCTCTGAAGCTTCTTTTTGGATTACGAGTTCTAGAAGCTGAGCTAACACTCATGAATTGTCTGCTCCATCGCAGCCTCGATCTATCTCAAGCAGGGACAGGAGATCTCAAAGAGTCCTTTTATCTTGCCAAGCTGCTTGGCGACCCTCTCCTGCTCGAACGTCAAGGCGTCCCAAGTCAGCCACTGCCGCCGGTATTTACGACGGCTAAGCAGGAACTTGGCATGTTCATACATGTCAGTCGGATGGGTTACTAGGCTTAGAATCTTGGAGATGATGTAAACCTCACATGTCACCCTCTCTCGTTTCTTGTGGTCATCCAGGCTTGTCATGATCTCTGTCTCAAGCTGCTCGAAGCCTTTGCTCTAGCACTGGAGGTACGCAGAATCTGGGACTGGCCAAGCCGGGATGGACTTCGCCATTTTTTCCAGACATATTTCTTTTTGACTTATCATGCCCCGCCATTCATATACATCACACATCTAGCTTCCCTCGGACTACTTTACACCTCATCACAACGGAGCTCTGGACCGGCTACGGCTGATCCATTACCCTCCCGTCCCCGCCAGTCAGCTTTCAGGAGGAGACATCCGTGCAGGCGCACACAGCGACTATGGGTGAGCGAAACGACAATTACCAGACCGAAATTCCTATTGTTTGAAGGTTGCACAGATCTTATTGGCTTGTCCCCATCCAGTTCACTCACCCTCTTGTTTCAGAAAGAAGTAGGCGGTCTTCAAGTACTTCTTCCTGACTCCTCTGGAGGCAAAGGTGCCTGGACCGATGTGGATGTCTGCCCAGATGCTCTGGTCGTCAACGTGGGAGATGCGATGGAGTCAGTATTCCCCGCCCTGCCTATCTTGACTACCCTTCTGGCTGTCATTTTCCCTCTAGTCGTCTTATCCACTGATCCGGATTCACTTTCTGTCTATAGGTTCTGGACGGCTGGTCGTTTCCGTTCGACAGTTCACAGAGTCACTCTGCCTCCCTCTTCGTCATCGCCCACATCGCGCTACTCGATCGCCTACTTCTGTCAGCCCAACGATGACACCGTCTTGGAGCCCATTGCGAGCCAGGGAGGAGCGTTTACGCGCTCTGAAGCAGAGTTCTCCGAGGTACTAAAGCGCAAGGGCATCGCTCCAGGGACGAAAAAACTTACGGGAGGCGAACATCTGCGGGCGCGGTTGATGGCAACGTACAAGTGAAAGTGGAGGCACAAGATGTCATTCCTGTGGCGTGATGCGACTTTGACCATTGGTCCAATTGAACAACGGACATGGAATTCCTCCTTTCGATGTTCCTTCGAGAGTGTACAAATCGAGTCTGCTCGTGAGCGAGCGAGAAATTGCTGGACGCTTATTGGGCTTTGTTGATCCCTTCGATGATCTTGCACACGCCGACGGCGCCCGGATCGGGCACTTCTGCTTCCTTGAGGCTGTCTTGGTTCTGACAAAATCGTTCGAACGCAGGGGGCCGGTCCAGCAAAGTCGTTAGCAGCACGGCAATCCCGAGACGGCACCACGCGGCTCGGACTCACCACATAGGCCGCTCGGCCAGCCGTGGCGCGGAGTTTCTTGCCTTCCTCGGTCACCTGCTCGGCCTTCTGTAGAGCGGTTTGAAGCGAGTCACCTTTCACAAAAGCTTCGATAAAGGTGCCGAGCGGGTCGACGAGCGTCCTGGAGCTAGGAGGCCTGGCGCGCGTGTACTGGTACAAGCTCTGGAGCGCCTCAGCGCTCGCGGATGCCCATACGTCCCTCGACGCCTTAACGCCAGGAGACGTCTTGGCGGCCTTCTGAAGAGCGCCGCCGAGCGCATTGAAGAAGAGGGAGTAGAGCGCGCCCGATGTGCCGCCCATCTGCTTTTCGACAATTTCTGAGATGGTCAAAATCGAGGCGATGACGTTCGAAGAGTCGATCTTCGAATCCTTGAGGTCATTTAGGATACCTGCGCGCAAGCCAGAGGGGTAGACGGGAGACAATGAATCAATGTGTTCGGCTAAAAGACGAGAGAGCGTATATCTCAGCGATCGACCATCCCACTTCTGGACTCACCTTCTGCGCCTGCCTTCAGAGTCAAGCCACAGTCGCCGTCACCGGCGATGGTGTCAAAACGTGTGATCTCTGGCTCGGCAGCGATGACCTCCGTAGCTGCACTCCTCAACGCAGCGACGAATTTCTTCTCGTCTTCGGCTGCATCACGAGAGCATGCATGAACGAACCACGAGGGACGACTTTTGATCAGACCAACATGAACCACCTCTGGGGACGTGACAGGGTGGAATTAGAGACTCACGCTGAAGCTTTGGACCTCCAGTGGTCTTCTTCGCCAACTGAACCTCCTCACCGCCCGCACCAAGTTCGAGGCCGGGCTCTCCTTGAGCGGTCCACTTCCAACCGGGAGCCTCAACGCGCTCGTCGAGGAGTTCGAGGATGAGGTCGGTTATGACCTCGGTGGGAGGCGGGGAGGGGTGAGAAGATGAAGGGAGGAGAAGGAGAGTGAAAGAGAAACCGGGCATCGAGAGCGAAGTCTGTCAGGGGAGCGCGCATGTGCGAGTGTCAGATATCGAAGCAAAACGTCGCAATGAGATGGAGTAAGGCTATGCCCAAGGGTTTTCCTTCACCATAAACTGCCCGGAAATGACCCTCCTGAGCTTGATACTCTTCTTCGCGTTGAACCATTTGACTGCTTCACCAGCAATTCCAGCCAGCTCGACCTCAGACATGCCGCCCAGGTTGTTGACGAGCAGTACAGCTTCGTCGTCCTTGCCGTTGAACGGGAGGAAGGAGCGGTCCGGGTCTGTCGTCGAGGTGAGCGTCTCCAATAGCTGGGAGACAAGCTGGGACCTGGGCGGGACCTTGAGTTTCTTCACGCCGGGTTCGTTACTGACGAATTTCGAGCACATTCAGACAGGTCTGAGGGCGAAGAGAAGTGCAGTAGAGGACTGACGAGAACTCACTGGATGCCCATACCTAGCTCCAGCTCGTCCGAGGCGAGGTGTGCCTCTGCGTTTGCAGTGCCGGGAACCTGCGCAAGCGATGAGAAGGGAAGGAACTGAGCGATCATGGGGCCCACAAGGTTTTGAAAAGGGCACGGAAGATCAAAGCTTACGTGGCAATGCTCAAGACCGACGCCGTAAGTGGCTACGTTCTCCGAAACCCATTTGGCCGTCTTGTGAACCAAAAATCAGACCGTAGAGAAAAGAAAGGTTCAGGAACTGGTGTATATTTCGGAGAACCATGGACGAAGGACGCACCTGGTAGACTTGCTCGAACGTTTTCCCGCGCTTGGCCATTGCGCCCGCCACTTTGGCAACGAGCACGGTGCCTGCGAGGCCCCTACGGCCTGTTATTCCGCCCTGGGCACGTCCGACGCTGACGTCGTCGCCGACGATGATGAGGCGGGCGTCGACGTTCGGGTGTGAGACGGAGTGGCTCTCCTTGGCGAGGCCGAAATGGAGGGCGTCGCCCGTGTAGTTGAGAACGATGATGAGCGTGCTGAGTCGGAAGAGCGAGATGACATCATATTAATCAGGGATCTTGGGCACCGAGAGCTGTTGGAATGAAGCGGCGGTCATAATGTGTAGGCGAGGACGCGACACTCACCCAGCGGTACCGTGCACCCTCTCGAGGGCGGTCCTGATCTGCCCAACATTCGGGCTTGCGAAGACGTTACCGGAGACGGCGGCAGTGAGCATGCCGGATCCCACGAAGCCGGAGAACGACGGTTCGTGACCTGTGACCCGGGCAGGCAAAGAAAGGGGGGAGAAAAGGGCGTTGTCGATGAGAGAGGCGTGTGTACTGCTTGGCACCATCTGTCGCGGGTAAGAACTTACCCGCTCCTCCGCCGGCGACGACGGCCACTTTAGACTTGTCCTGATTACGCACGTACACCGCTGGCGAAAAGTGACTGTCGGTTAGCACAAAGAGGCGTTTGGAAGTGTCCACAAAAGGTGGGCGGTCGTCACGGCTCGGCTCTTCGCTCGGTATGCAGATAGCCAGTTTCGCTCCGCCCTCATCGGTCTTCGGCCTCGGGCGCTCTGTCCACCTCCCTCCCAACGCCACCTCTGGCCTTGCAGCCAGATGTCCTCACCCACCGCCAAACCACGGCGCGCACGACCTCACTCACTCTTGTTCTCCTCATCGACGAGGACCTGGCGGTTGATCGTGGCAACACCCTTGAGGGCGTCCACGACGAGCGTCGCGGGCGTCTCGAGAACGTGCTTGTCTGCTCCGTCGTTCGTTTCCGAAACGCACGGGCGGGGTAGAGGAAGGGGAGCACGAGAGAAAGCAAGCATGCTTCGATCAGCTGTCCGTCCGTCCGTCCGTCCGTCTCTCTCCCTTGCCAGCAGCCGACCTTGCCCTCAGCTGCCCAGTGCGACACCGATGGACCATGCCGCGGGGCTCGACAGAAGGAATGCTTCACACCCCGGCTTACATCACGCGCTCGCCGTTGCACACTCACTATCGGGCATGGCGTATACGAGATTTGAAGAGGGATGGAAGGAGCGACGATGGAGGAGGGTTTGGATGGACGACGCCCCGCGATCGTTCGATCGAAAGCGTACGTACATATATATATATATGCTGCCGCGGGTGTGCCCCGCCCGCCTAGCCGCGAAGGGCGGTTATCGCGTAAAGGCTGCCGATCAGGGGCAGAGAGGGAAGGAGGGAAAGAGAGAACATGGACACGAGTGAAATGGCGAAGAAGAGAGAGACAGAAACGGACAGTACGCGCAGGTGTAGAGCATGGCGGTACATATATACCCGTGCCCAGAGCGGCGACGTCATTGAGTTGAGACGTCGACGGGGCACCAAAGCGGCTCGTCGGTACTCGGGAGACTTGCCGAGAACCATTCCTACTCAAGGTTTGGACACCTCTCTTTAAAGCGACCTGGAGTGGATTTCTAAGACACTGGCGTCTACGTCTATAAAAATCGTTCTTCTTTTTGGCTATCTCTACGCGCATCCGTCGTAGCGGCTAGGCGAGGTTCAAGCGCGCCACTGCGACCATTGATCCGATTGGCCTCCCGGAAACATGTTCGGACGAGAGAAGGGACAAATGGTGAACGACGCACGGTCCTGGCCTTTCAGACGCTCGGGTCTCCGATGGGATCCCAGTCCTGAGAACGAGTGGCGCAGCCAAGGCCGAAAAGGAGGGAGGCAAGCGGCGTGACATGTGAGTCCCTCCCGCACGCTCGCCGCTCAGATCAAACGAGAACGGGGCATCACGCACCGTGACGAGATACTCCTCCAAGCCATCCATCTTCTCCATGTCCTCCTCCGAGATGTCGAACCCGAACACTTCCATGTTCTGAGCGATGCGCTCCCTCTTGGTCGACTTGGGGATCACGACGAACCCTTTTTGGAGGCCGTAACGGAGGAGCAGCTGGGCGGGCGTCACGTTGTACTTGGACGCAAGCGCCGTGACGACGGGATGGGTGAAGCGCATGGCTCTGGCCAGCGGTCCCCACGCGTGCGAGGAACCACAGAAGAGGAGGGGGGAGCGGAGGAAAAGATGTCGGTAAGGACCATGTTCCGTGCTGCACCGAACAGAATCGTCCCCGCGAAGGGCGGAGGGCACGACGAAGCGACGGTACTCATCTCGAGGACGATGCCGTGCTTCCTACAAAACTCAACCTCCTTGGGCCGCTGCATGAACGGGTGTAGGTCGATCTGGTTGACGGCAGGGACGATGTGAAAATCGGGGTGATCGAGGATCTCCTGTATGTGCTTGTTGGCAAAGTTGGACACGCCGATGCTCCTGATCTTTCCCTCCTTCACCGCCTCCTCCATGGCCTTCCAGGCATCGAGACGAGCCTTCTTGTCTGGGTAGGGGCCGTGAACGAGGTAGAGGTCGATGTAGCCGACGCCGGCAACGGCGATGGACTTGTCGATTGCCTTCTTCGTATGCTCATAGCCCCAATTGTCCTTGAGCTTCGTGGTGTAGAAGATCTCGGAGCGCGGCGTGCCGGTGCTCTCGCAAAAAGCGCGGATCCCGCGCCCGCACTCGGCTTCGTTCTCGTACCATTCGGCGCTGGATGAGAAAGAAGGAGGTATGGATGACGCAGCAGAAAGCCGCGTCAGTACCTGCTCATGGTATCCGGCCGTCAGGATGCCGTGGTCATGTCTGTTCACTCACGTATCAATATGCCGGTAGCCAAGCTATTTTTTGCGATAAGAAAGGGAAACATCAACGTTGGTCGCCCATCGTCCGCCGAACGCCTACCGCCGTCAGAAGACCAAGGCGGCCATGCCGACGGGTACGCGGGCACACGGTGATGCTCCACCGTCACTCACCTCGAGAGCATCGATCACCGCTCGCTCCGTCTCGTTGCCGACCATCTCGTAGACACCGAGGCCAAGGACGGGGATCTCATTGCCGTCGTTGAGCTGCGGGCCATCGTCATCAAGAGAACCAGCAGCCAGCCGGACCAGTAACAACTGTCAGTCCGGTCCTTGTTCGCCGCGTATATCTATCGCGACGCCGGTGTGTGTCGACGACGTCGGTCCGTCTGGCTCGAGCCGCCCGTCCTCCCTAGTCTCCTTCGCCCTCTCTCACCTTGGCCTTGGCGCCGGGAGCGAGCTTTGTGAAAGTCATGATGCGGGAAGCGAATGAAGGGAGGGAGGAGGGCGCCTTCGTACGTCGTCACACGCCTTGTCTGCGATCGATCTCCGCCCAGCAAGAAGAAAGGACGGTCGTCCGCTTTGACGATTAGTCAGCCGATGCAGCCACTCACGTGATGAGCGAGAACTTGGGCACCTCGAGCAAGACACGGGCGCCTCCTGATCTTGTCCTTGACCGTCTCCGGGGTCTCACCTCGGTCGCCAGTTCTGTCTCGGTCTTTTTTGTCTCTGCTGTGTTAGTCGCGTCTCTAGTTCGCCCTTGGCCGTCCGACGCGCTCCTAGGCTGCCGCCGAGGCCCCCACGTCCGTCCGTCCAACTGCCGTCCGACTGCACCGCCTCCCAAGTCAGTATGCACACACACAATATAGCTTCCATGCGCATAACGAAAAACTGGACACATGCCGTGCTGAGGTAATTAGAAGCCTAGCCCTGAGGAGTTCCGAGCAAGCAAGGACGAGGTGCATAGGCGAGCTTCCGAGCTCGGAGCAGTTGCGAGCTCCCGCAGCCGGACGGCGACCTCCCGCTTGCCGCAGCCAATATCTCTTCAACCTTGGCTAAGGGCGCGCTTACATTCCAAAAAACCCCGCCGGTCCTTGTTCCACGCTCAACACCATCCGCCCCTCGCCCTTGCCGTCCCGCACTCGTCGTCCTGCCTTCGCCGGAGCCCACCGTGTCGGTGACGACAACGATCAGATACAACCGTCGCCTTAGCCGGACGCCAGGCGCCCATCGACCCACAAGTCGGGCGCGTCGTGTTGTGTGTCGTGCGTTGGCCTGGCCTCGGACCGTGGAGGGCGTGAGCGCGAGCGAGTCGTGCACCGGTCGGCTCGAGCCTTTGGTGGTGGTGAGTCGGACGTACGGCCCTTCTTGCTCTTGCTCTTGCTCTTGCTCCTCCTTCTCCTACCCTCCCCCTTGAGCTCGTCTCCGGCACACCACTCGTCCTCGCATCCAATCCTTCCCCTTCTTCGGCCCCCGTTGCTCCATGACCGACGGCACCTGATCGCTCCGGCCACCCGCTTCTTCCTTTTCTCCCCCGTCTTCCCCCCTCCTCCGATGACCACCACCCTCCCTGCGAACGTCCTACATTACATGGTTGACCCGTCCCGCTCACTGTATTCCTTCCTTTCCAACCCCCCTCCTACCTCCTCTTTCTCCGCCCCTCCGTTTCCTCTCTTCTCCCCTTCCTTTCCGTCCTCCTTCCCCTAGTTTCTTCCGGCCTTGCGTGAGCCCCGTCGAACCCACCTACGAGCATCCTCTCGGCCTGCCCGGGGGGTCGTCTCCGGCGGTCAATTTTTTTGGGTCTTCCCCCAGGTGTTCTGAAGCTTTACAGGCGTTTCAACGACTATGGGTAAGTCTCCATCCCGTCTTTTTGTCTTTTCGCACTCTTCTCGCCTTGACATCCTCCTCCGACGTCCCATTTATGCGTCGTCGTCCGGTCGTCAGGCCGCCGCAAGATCCAGATCGCCCCCATTCTCAACGACCGCAACCGGTCGGTGACCTACCTCAAGCGCAAGGCCGGCCTGTTCAAGAAAGCACACGAGCTGTCCGTGCTCACCCAGGCTGACGTCGCCGTCATCGTGTTCGGCAGCAACGGCAAGCTCGCTGAGTTTTGCAGCGCCGATATCGATGAGCTCTTGCTCAGGTACACCGAGGTGAGGCCGGCGCCGGTATTGGGGCGCGCACAAAGGAGCTCCTCCGGGGTCAACCCGAGGCCTCACCTCGTCTGACAGGGATTCTGCTTCTCCTCCTCATCTCATCTTCTAGTATGCCGGCCCTGTAGAACGACGAGGTCCGTCCGACTTTACGGAACAGGGCGATGACGAGGATGCGGACGATGGTGGTGATGGGGAAGGATCAGATGGAGGGGGCGAAGCCGGTGGCTTGGATGGCGGCGAAAGCGGGGGGGACGGAGGTCGGTCAGGGAACGACGGCAAGCCTCGACTTTCTGAGATGGGCGGCAAGAAGGTCACTGTCCCAGACCGCGGCCCCGGCGGCGGACCGAGCGGGAGCACGGCCAAGTCTGGCGTTCCCCGAACGGGCATCACGTTCATCCGCGGCCAGAAAGCGCCTCTTCCACTACACAGAAAGGCTCATAGCACCACTCTGGCCGGCGGGGCTCAAGACGATGACGTGGAGATGGCGGACTCGTCGGTTAAAGTGGAAGGTGATCCCTCTGCTGGTTCCGTCGCTCGAGGAACCCAAACCTTTTCGGCGGCAGGCCCGTCAGGGAGTTCCTCGATGATCGCCACCTCCTCTTCTCCCAACCAGCCCGTGACCCGTAGCTCGCCGTCCAAGGCTGGCCTTGAAGGATGCGACGCGTTGCGAGGCAAGGTGCGGTCCGCATCTGCAACGATGATGCCGTCGCCCTCAAGCAGAAGCCCCGTACCCGGCGGATATGCGCCGGAGAAGCTGACGTACGCTGACCTCGTTCCTCGCTCGCAGGCCGAAGGGCCGGCCGACAACCCGTATTTCCTCGCCGCCGCAAAGGAGAACCCTGCGGTGCGAGTCGCGACGGGTCCGCTTCAGGGCCACTGCCCCCCGCAGACGCTCCATGATCGGGCACGATCCACGGCCTCTCCAGTGCAGCCTCAGCGGCACAGTTCCGTCCCCGAAGTGTCGCCTGCGGCCGCTGCCATGCCTCCCGGTATCCACATGCCCGTCCCTAAACCAGGGGAGCCCGGCGCGGGGAACGGCCCGGGCGGGATGAGCTACGAGTGGTGGGTGAACGCATGGGCTCAGATGCAGGCGCTCATGCGCAAACAAGGCTGGCAGCCCCCGCCGGGCCGGGGAGGCACGGCAGGGCCGTCCGGACCATCGACCCCACAGCCGGTGCAGGGCATGCCCATCATGTCTGCATCCATGTCGGAACCCTTCGGCATGCAGGGTGTGCCTATCGCACGGCACAATATCATGTCCGGCGTCCCCGGCGTGTCGTCTATGGTACCGACGACCGGATTTGAAAGCCAGTTTACGCAGGCCCAGCTGGAGCAAGCGTACACCTTTGCCCGAGCACACTTGCACCCGCAAGGGTTACATTTGCAGCAACCGAACCCGGACCTGTTCGCCCCGGGTGTTGCGCTCTCCTTGCCGTACATCCAACACGGACAGGCGGTACAACCTCCAGTCTCACAGCTCGCTCATTACCAGGCCGCCCTCGCCATGAATCCGGGTCTGAGCATGGCCAGCATGTTACCTTCGACGACCGTCTCCGCTACCGAAGGCGCGGCAGTGTACCCCGGAGCACCCATGCAGCACTTTCCCGTTATGCCTACCCCCAACACACCTTTTTCGACCTTCCTCTTTCCTGGTCAACCGCTGCAAACTTCGCTTCCCGTGCAGGGCGGCCCGACGCACACCCACGCCGCCCATCCCCTCCGCACTAGCTACTCTTCCTGCGGAACACACGACCGTGGGCGACCGGCCTCAGCGTCGAACGCACACAGCCAGTCGCCGCATCCGCACCCCCTCGGTCAGGCCCACACCGCCCACATGAGCCGCGCCAAGAGCACACCCCAGAACCTTTCCGCGGACGCCAAAGCAGCGGCGGCGGCGGCGATGGCCGCAGCAGCGGCAGAGTATGCTCGGGCGACCAGTGGAAGAGCTGCGCAGGGGGAGGAGGGAGGAAACGGCGGGGAGAAGGGAAAGAAGCGAAAGCTAAGGGCCTCCGAGCAAGGGAAGGAGGAGGAGGAGGAGGAGGAGGTGAGCAATCGGATGGGAGAGAAGAGGAAGGAGCCTGCGGATATGGCCATGAGTGGCATATCGGTGAGTGGCGGGATCCTCTGCACTCTCGTCGCCAGAGGTACCGATGCCAACGCTACAGGACCAACCTCTTACACGTCTCTTCTTCCTCCGTCTCCTCTAAACGACGTGAACATGACACTTGTCCGTGCAGCTCGAGGAAGCATTGGTAGGCCCCCTTGACCCATACCCCACGCTCGCGGACACGTTAGGGTCTTCGACGCCCGCATCATCCCACCTCAATCCCCCACCGCCGTACACGTCCGTCTCCTCCGTAACCTCTGTCCCCGTCTTCGCTCGCCCTGACGACGGCGGCGCGGCTGGCCAGGGCGTGGGCGCCGGCCCGGGCTCAGAGAAGAAGACGGATGGTGGTGGCGCCAACGTTGCGGTCGCTCGAACGGACACGGCCGCCCTCGAAGCGGACAACTTGCTGCTCGCAGACTTCCTCTCCTCTCCTCCCGCAGCGTCCGATATCACGACCACCACGGTCGAAGGGAAAGGTCCGGAGACCGCCGGCGCCGTTCCCGGTGCGGGTGGTGCGGGCTTTGGCCCACGGCCGTCTCCGGGTGGCGGGGGCAGGATTTTGTCAGAGAAGCGACGCGAATTGGCAGCCGCCGCCGCCGCTGCCCGTCCCAATGTGGCGGCAGGGACGATGGCCGACGTGAGCTCCCTGCAAGGCGAGGGTGGAGGAAGAGGAAAAGGAGGAGACGGCGGCGAAGAAGAAGGCCAGCGACAGGGGCGGTTGCGTGGCGATCATCCTTCAGACAACGTTTTGGACCTCACCGACGTGAATTTCGACTTCAGCGGTTTGCTCGCCGCTTCTGAGGAAAGGGTCGAGGGCGGCGAGCGATAGCTTGCGGCTTATGGATCGGATTTCGAATTCGCCTTCGGCTTTCCTTTTTCTTCTTTTTCACTTTCGGCTCTTTCTCAGCCGTCCGGCGCAGTTACTTTGTGCGGGCCAAGCTAGCTGAGCGGGCGTTGCTTCGTCGGGACCATCCTCCCTTTCATATATTGGTCGTCCGCCTCTTCGTTCACCATCACCAAAATTACTCCAATCATTCTTTGTAACTTCAGGTCGACTGCACTGGCTTCCCCGCTGCCTCCGTCCCTGACCTTTTCTGCCTCGCTAGGCGTGCACCACATCAAGGCTTTGCACCCCCCCATTCTCGCTCGTTCCTTCCCTTTTTTTTCGACTCATCCGTCTCGCCCTCGCTCTCGTCCCCGCTCCCGCTCCCGTTCACGCTGTCGCTCTCCGCCCGCCGTACACCCCACCCGCGCCTCTGTCTGCTTGTCAGCTCGCTCGCTAGCGCGTTCGCTCGCTCGTTCGTTTTTCTTCTCTCTCTTGTACTTGTAGCCCGACACGGCATGAGTCGGACGGGTGGTGGACTCCATGGACCTTTGACGTGGCTTTTGGGAGCAAGTCGCCGTACCCCGAGTTTGCTGCGGTCGGCGCGACGACTACCTGTCAAGTACTACCTTCGACGGGTTATTATAGATTGGCCTCTTAACTACGGACTTTAAACCACCTTTGACATCGTCTTCGTCTCAGAGAAGAACGCTTTTGAACGGTTCTTCTTCTTTCTACGGAGCACGTGCGGTGCGCAGTGCGACGGCGGCTTAACGAGTTGAGCGAGACATTGGTCGACGCTGTGGAGTGTCGACAACATAAAGTTCAAGTGTAACTAGGACGGTGCGAGCTCGGCTGTCGACGTTATCGCACCTTGCATCTCTCGCCGTCTCTTGCCTCTCCAGCACTCATTCCTCCTCCAGCCACCTCCGTCCCTCTCTCCCTCGAACCCCCCAGCGACGTCAGCGTCAGCGACGACGTAAGGAAACCCGCCATGTCCGATCCTACCCAGTCCTCACAGCCACCCCGCGTCGGCGACGGGCAAAAGGAAAAGCACGCCAGCCACGACGTTGCGCGAACTGCCGCTGCCGCAGACAAGGACGGTTTTGAGGAGCTACAGAACGAGATCACGAAGAAGTGGACGGAGGAGGAGTGGAAGGCGGTGCGAGAGCTCAGGGTGAGTTGTTGACCGGCTTGCGGGTTGGCCTCGTCCCAGCCTGCGTTCATGGTTCGATCCAAAGGATACGTTTTATGTTTTTCTCGCTCTTCTCTCCCCGACTCGCCATCGTTCCCGGTCACCTGCCCCTGCTCCTCGTCACAGGCGAAACTGCCAGAAGTCCTAAAGCAAGCCTTCCCAGACGATCCCTCGGCGTCCAAAAAGCCAGTCGAGCTCTGGGGCGTCGCGCTCGACCCGAACGCCGTGCCGGGCAATGGAGCGGAGCGCGCCGAGGTCTTGGAGACGGCTTGGACGGCCAAGGCCAGCGTCGTGCTTCACAAGTTCGTCAAGGCTAGGTGAGCTGATCTGCTGGGACGAGTGGGAGCGGCCGACCGTGGTTCTGTCGAGAGAAACTAGGTGAACAACTGGACGCGCCCTCCATACCTCCCGTCATCGTCTTCCCTCCTCCTTCCCGCCTAACGCCAAACCCCAGGTCGTTCGACGTTCCTGCGGCCGCCGCCCAGCTCGCCTCCACGCTCTCCTGGCGCTCCACCTTCGACGCCCCTTCCACCACCGAGTCCTTCCCTGCAGAGACGTTCGGCTCTCTCGGCTTCTTGAAAGGAAAGGATAAGGAGGGGAGGCCTATCACTTGGAACGTGTATGGATCGGTGAAGGATAACAAGGAGGTGTTCGGGGACGTTCAGAGGTTCTTAAGGTGAGGTAGTGGGGTGCGGTTTCGCCTTTGCAGCTTGGCAGGGCGCGTGGTAGCTCGGATGGGAGACTCACGTTCCGTGCTATGGGATGTCTGTCGACGGCCCCTCTCTGTCGCCCTTCTGCTTCGCTCGGTTCGACTCGAGGACAGGTGGCGAGTGGGTCTGATGGAGAAGGGTATCAAGCAGATCGATTTCGAGACGGTGGACACTATGGTTCAGGTGCACGACTATGCGGGTGAGCCCGTCAGAGCAGGCGTCTCTTTCCATTTGTCCTTCCCTTTCCTTTCCTCCCCTCACTCTTCCCCTCACCACGCAGGCGTGGGCCTCTCGAGCCGAGACCAGTATAGCAAGGAGGCCAGCTCGCAGGCGGTGAAGCTCTTGTGAGCGTTTGTTTGCCCTTGCTGCTGCCAGTCCATAATGGCGTTCGCTCGTCGCACGAGTTCGAGTTCGCTTCTTGCTCATCATCCTGCCGACTTCTCTTTCCACCGGCCTTCCATCTCCCCTCCCTTGCGGCGAACAGCCAAGATTATTATCCCGAGCTGCTCTCGCGCAAGTTCTTCATCAACGTGCCCACGTAAGTCTTCTTCCCTTCCCGAACATGGCTCGGTCGCGATAGCGTACCGAGCGGATCAAAACGAGGCCCGATGTCGATCGTTTATTTTTTTCTTGCCTATTTGTCCCTCTCCTCCTTCTTCTCCACCCGCCAGCTTCCTCTCCTGGATCTACACCTTCCTCAAGCCCTTCTTCTCCAAGGCGACCCTAGACAAGTTCACCGTCGTGGGCCAGTCCAAGGACGCGATTTGCAAGGCGCTCCTCGAGGTCATCCCGGAAGAAGAGCTGCCGGAGGAGTACGGAGGCAAGGGAAAAGCTTTGGACGACGACGGTGATGTCGAGGGGAGGAAGGGGGATGAGGCGGTAGAGGGCGGCGAGCAGGCGAAGAAGGTGGAAGAGCAGACGGCGTGAAGGCACATGCTTCGCTGTTTGGACGCTTCTTTGCTTCATTTGCTCTTCTCTCCTTCCTTCCTTCCTTCCTTCCTCTTTTCTTTTCTTGCCCTCCTCGGCATGCTGTGATCATCGCGTCTGCGTCCGTCGACAGGCGCTCGTGCGGCCTGTGTCCGCGTCCGATTAAAGCCATCGGAGGGCATTGCAACGGGATGAATATACATTTGCACATTCGCATTCGACCTGCGTGTTGTCGGCTGTCTGTGTGTCTGTCTGTGTGTCACGCCCCTCCACCCCGTTCTGTGAATGTTGTGCGTGGTGGTGGATCGTGCCGTGCGTCGCCAGCGGGCCGACAAGCCGACGACGCCGTCGATCCGCTAAACGCACGGCGGGGGCAGATTCGCGGAATGGGCGGGTGCGGGCGATTTTGTAATGTCACTTGTAATGGCACATTACAAGCCGACGCGCGTTCTTGCTAATTGTCTTGGAGGCGCGCCAGACGTTCGGAGGACGGCAGCTGGCTGAAGGGCCGCTGAAGATGGGATTAGCGCGTGTTTGTATTGAGCATTTGCGGTGATTACCATTTTGTATTCCGCCCAAGCGCCCCGTCGTCGCCCTTTCTCTCCTCCCTCCACCGCCCCCTTCCTCCTTCCCTCCTCCCCTGTTCCTCCCATCGCCCATCCCATCCCATCCCATCCCTTCCTCCTCCCCATCCCCCTACTTTCCCCCACCCTCTCTGGTCGTCGTCCTCTCTCCATCTCGTCCTCGAAGGACATCCCCGGCAACGACGTCCTCCGCTTCCCTCTCCCATTCGCCCCCGACCGTCCCTCCCTTTCACGCTCTCTTTCACGCCCCCCTCCTTTCCCACCTCTTACCTTCTTTATCTCCTTCGCCGACGACCCCCCACCCCCCCCAACCGTCATGGGTCACCAGGCTCACCACGCACGCGATCACGCCAAACTGGTCAAGAGGGCGCTGGCGTCCAGGGCCGGTGAGTTTGTCCCTCCTCTCACAGGTTGGGTCCGGTCGGGCGCGCCGAGGCAATCGGACAGGGACGAGGAGAAATGGTTGGATAGTTGGTTGGTAAAGTCAGCCGTGATGACTGGACGGTGGGACGGCGGCCGCGCAAGGGGACGAAGGACGAACGACAGCGACGCGGGCGGGCGGCGAGGTTCACCTGGGTACCGGGAGGTCGGGACGGTCGGGCACTCAGGCCGACAGGATAGATAGGACCAGTCCGTGGCATCGATCCCACTCACTGAACGTCATTATGGTGCCTCTCCACCCTCCCCTTCTCCAGTCTCTTTGCAGGCTTGCGAAACGAACGGCGCTCTCTACGTTCAGCCAACCGCTGGCGCCTCCATTCCCGCCGAGCAGCAGACGACGTTCCAGTGGAACCAGGACTGCTTGCTCCCCGGCACCAACTCCATCGACATCTACCTCTACGCTCCTTATGATGGCGGTCGCGCGCTTCCCATCCACGTCTGGCAGGGCGTCAGTAGCGGACCGGGCTCGTACGCCACCCAGCTCGAGCCCAAGTGGTGGAATTCGACCGGCGACATCAACCTCCAGCTCCAGGTCATCCCTCACGGCAACGAGGTGTGGGACACCACCAACCCCGCCGGTCCTATCTTCATGGCCACCTACACCCGACCCGCCAACATAACCTCGGACCCGCTCGCCTACATCGGAGACGAGACGTCCTCCATCGTCCAAAAGGTCGCTGCGGCTGTCCACAGTCTCCCTGGTGGCAGCATCGCCGCCGCCGTGATCATGCCCATCCTGGCCATCATCGGCATTGCCGTCACCGTGTGGTACGTGCGCAAACAGCGCAAGAAGACAGACGAGGACCGACGCCGCTGGTCGGCCCACGTCGACCGGCGCATGTCCACCATCTCCTCCGACTGGCGCTCTCCCGGTCTCAGCGCCGGCAGCCGCCCCGAGAGCTTCTTCCCGCGCCCCGTTTCCAGCATCCCCGGCGAGCGACCGGAGACGACGTACGACGCAGGCGCTGACAACGTCGCCGGCCGCGGCGTCCGCGGTCTCGGTGGCGAGCAGGAGGAGGAGGAGGACCCGTACGGCGGCGTCTACGGTGGCGAGATGCGCGAACGCGAGCAGTCCGTTCTCTACGACCAGTACGCCATCGGCAACCAGCGCTCCAGCCGCATCTCCTTCGCTCCCTCCACGACCGGCGACCGTGTCAGCCGCATCTCCTTCGCTGGTCCGGACGGACCTCACAGCCGCGGCACGAGTCTGACCATCCCTCGGGTCGGACAAACGAACTCGATGATGGCCCAGCGCAACAGCTCGTACTCGGCCATCGACGCTCCCCCCGTGCCGAAGCTTCCCGCAGAGGCCATGAAGGGCGGTAGCGGCATTAACCCGGAGGACTCGGAGCTGATCATGAGCCCCACCCAGACTGACGGCCCGGCACCACTGGCCAACGGTGACATCGACAAGATGAGGGACTCGATCGACATGCTCGGCACGAGCCCGAGCCCGACGGCCATGTCTCGCGCCCCTGCCTCGTCCTCGGTCGCCGTCGGCGCCGGCTTGTACCGGACCAGTGAAGAGTTCCGCGCGAGCGTGCTCCAGATGCCGGCGATCAGCATGATTAGGGCGGGCAATGAGACTCCGGAGAACATGTTCGGCCCCGGTGGCCTGGCGCCGCAGGCGGCGGCGGCGGCGACGGCGGCGAACGACTACATCTCGCACAGCCACTACATCGCTCCTCAGCAGGTCGCCAGCCCGCCGCCGAACCCGGCCGTGGCTCTGAGCCCGGACGACGCGCTTCGCCAGTACGCCTTGGCGAGCAGGCAGAATACGGGCCCCGGGGCGCCTGGATCGAACACGATGCGCACGCTCTACAACCCCTCCGGACCCGTCACGACGACGCCCAGCGTGGCAAGCGCGTTCCCGTCGTCTCCGTTCACCGCTAGCACCATAACCAGCCCGACCATGGCTGGTGGTTTGACTCCCACCATGACGGGCAACCTATCGCCCAACCATCCGGGAGAGCAACCTGGTTCGAACAATCCTTTCCGCGTGTCCATGATGTCCGCCGTCTCTTCTGCGCCGTCTGCGTATTCCCACAACGCCAACAACCTGAGCACGATGGGCCACGAGGGCATGATGGTCCACCACGAAAGCCATCCGAGCCAGGGCAGCGGGATGAGCAGCTCGCTGAACGAGGACGATGTCGTGGGGTACAATGAGGCCGGCTACTCGACTGTCGGAGGGCAGGCCCATTGAGCCGACGCCAGTGCTCCGTCCGCACGACGCAGTCGCGACCTGTTGAACCGCCGCCGGTCACCATTTTTTCGATTTCCGCTCCTCGCTATTTCACCTGTGCCCCCTCGCTTCTCCTTCCCCGCCGCTGCCGCGACCCTGACGCGGCCGACCTGACTGGGCCGGTCGTACCGTCGACGAACCTCTATACCTGCGTAACCTAGTGGCCATCGGCGCCAACCGGACCGACCCGAGGTTTCGGTTGGGGACGCGGTGTCCGCTGCCCTGACGCAAGATCTCGTCCCATTCGCTCTTTTTTTTTTTTTTCGTTCGGATTCGATTCGTGCGGTGTACCCTACCTAACTACTGACCGGCCGGTGTGCGCGACCTTTTGCTGCTGCTGCTTCTTTCTCGGTATCCCGGCTCGGTTTTTGTCGTTCTCCTTCCTTTCCTTGTCGTCGGTCTCGTCTCGCCTCTCTGGTCTCCCGTTCTCGTTCTCGTTCCCGATTTCGGTTCGCGTAGCCGTAGCTAGCTAGTCGTGGAATCGTCCGTCCCACAAACCGTTCGTATTTCTGTCCTCCCTCCGTCGGCTCGCTCGAAGGGCGGCGGGCGGGGCACCGTACCGCCGTTCACCTCGCCCCTTTCCGTGCGGGTCCTTTGTCTTCCCCCTCTTCGTTCATTGGGACGCTGTGCGCCTAACCGTCGAGGAACGTCTTTTTTTTTTTTCCTCCGACGATCGGTTTCTTGATATTTTTCTCGTCCGACGAAACGCCTATACAGTCAACCCTGTCTTTTAGCATATGGGTCCATAAGCACACCTTCGCATAGTGCATAGCGGTCTCCCTTTCCCGCTTGTTCCCCAGCCAAAAATGGACTGCTCCCAGCCAAAATACCGGTCTATATGCATACTAACATACCGCATATCGCATAGCACTGGCACCGGTACCCGTCCCTACCAGTTATGCCCCGTCGTCATGCATAGTTAGGGTTGAGGGTCACGTGCATCCTCGTGATGTTGGAGATTGGCGGCGACGAGCACCGTGGTTACGCGGCTGAAAGGGGACATAACTATGTTGGGCGACTGTGTTACTGCGGCCTAGTTCTGCCCGTCTTCCTCTACCTCTGTGGTTTTCCTCTTTGTATGCTCTCTTAACAATGACGAACCAGTAACATACACTTTCGTCCATCCACCGTCAGTTCTAACATTACTACAAGTGGGTGCTTATCCGCGTTTCACCATCTCTTTCAAAGAACATGCTCAACGAGCAGCGTAAACAAACCGATCTTCGACAATTCTTTTCTGCACACGCTTCTTCTTGAACATGGTTATGACGTGTACATACTCTATAGTAAAGCTTGGAATTCAATGTGTTGATGGACGCTATCGACTGGGCCAACGACTGCGGCAACTTTGCATAGACCCCGCCCTGTAGAGTCACCCTCCCACATAGCCCTCGGGTTATGCAACTTGTATGCTTATAGACAAGTTTGACGTATGATAAACTCCTCTGTATAGTCACCCTCTCGCGTACTCCATAGCCCTCGGGCAAGACATCTTGTATGCTTATATACAGGGTTGACTGTATATCGACGACGGCCTGTCTGTTTGTTTTGTCCGTCTCTCGTCTGTCTGTCTGGGGGGTCCCGCCCGCCATCGAAAGCGCCGCCAACGTATGTGTATTCTCAGTCAAGCAAAGCAAAGCGGCGTCAACGTTCTCCGTCTCCACTGCCGTCCGTCCGTCTGTCTGGGGAACCCTAGGTCGGCATCTCGATCTCGCGTTCATCCTACCCCCTTAATTGCCCGCTGGCCTAGGCGGCGGCGGCGGCGGGGGGTTAACAGGCGGCGAATTGGGCCGAGTAGGCGGGGTGACCAAGATCGGAGGTGGGGGTGGGCCGCCGGGCTAATAGAGAATGGGACGAGGAAGGGGGAAGGAAGATGGAGCGGGACGACAGATGAGTTTCGGGCGAGTTGCACGGCGAGGGGACGGAGAGAGAAGCACTCGGACGAAGACTTGGGTTGCTCGACCACTCACCACGGCGGGCCGAGGGGCCGTCCTCCACTCGTCATATTCACTGCCCCAGTCGCTAACTCTCGGGGGCTTGTCCGGGTCCACCTTTCGTGCCTCGAGGGCCTTTGGATGGACGGCCGCCGGGAGTGGGTGGGTATGGGTCAGAGGAGAGGGAGGAAACAAATGCAAGGCGTGCGTTGAGCGAGCGAGCCAGCAAGCGCGTGCCGACTCGATTCGACGCTCACGTTGTCACTAGACGCAGGAACGGGGAGAGCGACGGCGCAAGAAGCAACCGAAGCGGCTACGACGGCGGCCAAGACCTGCTTGTAGTTGAAGAACATAACGGTCTGCTTGACGAGGAAGTGAAATGTAAAATATAAAGGTCGAGCGGCGCGAGCGAAGGAAGAAGAGAGAGCTGTGGGATTATTGCAACCGACCGGCGGCTGAACAGCAAGCAGAGAAACAGAAGAGAGAGGGTTAAGGGAAAAAAATGAGAGGAGAGAACGTGGAGGAGAGGATGAGTTTGCTGCTGCCGGCGTCGGCTGTCATTTATACCTTGAGCGATGACGGCGGACGCTCCTCTGGGACGGCCGGCGCAGATGTGAAGGGAAAAAAAAGGAAGCCAGCGGCACCTTGACGGCGTTTTGCTGCCGTCGGCCTCGTCTTCCAATGGCGCAGGCGGACTATCCGTCACTCCGCGGAGGAGCGATGAGCGCGTGACTTCAGATAAGTGCCGTCCGACCCATCCTCCTCGTGACAGAAAGGGCGCAAGGGTCCGAGAACTAACGGAGTAAGGAGTGTTCTAGCGTCCCTCCAGAACGGGAGGCGGACACAAGCGGAGATGACCGGACCAGTAGACAGAATCCCACAGAGGGTCGGTCACGTGCGCAGCTCCCGTCCAGGCCCTTGCTCTTTCCGGTGGTGACTAGTCTCGTCGCCGACAAGAAGCACAGCAACTTTTCATCATTTTCCTCGCAGCAGGCCCTTCTTCTCACCGTCTCCGAGCTCACAGCCCGCGTTTACGTAGCGTGGCGCCCTGAAATTTCCGGGCGGCTGTCTATATTGAAAAGTAAAACTCAGAGGTGTTCAAGAGGGCGAGACGATGACGAGCAAATCGGGCGCGGCCCTCTTTCTCCTTCGACGACTCCGGCTCAGCACGGCGTTCACCGCCGCTTGCTCGTGCTCATCATTTCTTTCTCGCGCCTCTCTCGCCCTACCGTCGAGACACGCGGGGTCGGCGTGGGTGTCAGCAGCAGCTCCAACATCCGCAATGCCGACGCCTCTCACCTCTTTGCGGACATTTTCCTCTCCATCTCGACCGTTTCGGTTATCCGCTCCTGCGTCCATCTCGAGAAGCGCTTCTCGTCCTCCTCGGTCCTCAACGTCGCCAGGGGCGAGGACGGTCCATGCACGAGCACAACCCCAAAGTCGGTCCCAAGCGCCGCAACTGCCCCCGTCTCGCATCCCCATCTTTCAAACCGTGGACGACGTGCGCCGATGGCGCAGGGCGGTTTTGGACAAGGGGGAGAGCGTAGGGTTTGTGCCCACCATGGGTGCGCTGCACCAGGGACATCTGGATTTGGGTGAGCTATTGCTCGATTTAGGTCGCTGGATCGAATGGCACGATTAGATCAACGTCTGTTCGAATAAAAAAACTGAAGAGTTGGCCAGCTAATCTTTGCCCCTGATCCTTCCCCTCCACTCTATTCCATGCTTTTATCATATCGTCGTCGAAGTCCGTCGCTCTCTGACCGAAAACGACCACACCGTCGTCTCCATCTTCGTCAATCCAGCACAATTCGCACCGCACGAGGACCTCGCTTCTTATCCACGGACCCTTGAGACGGACTTGCACGCTCTCGAGGCTCTCTCCGTCCTCCCTTCTTCCTCAACCCCCCGATCGACCAGCGCAGTTTTCCTCCCCACCGTACCCGTCCTCTACCCCTCCAGCCTGAGCCAGGTGGTGAGCGAACAGAAGGGAGCGTTCGTGGAGGTCAAGGGCATGCAAGAGCAAATGGAGGGCGGAACCAGGCCGCATTTCTTTCGTGGAGTCGCGACGGTCGTTACCAAGTTGTTGAACATCGTCATGGTGAGTGAGCAAAGGTCCTCCTGGACCATGGAACGCCGGTGCGCCCGTTTGCCTGCACTGCGCATTCTTGTTGGACCAAAGCAAACCGAGCTCGCCTCTCATCGCATGCCTTTGTCTACACTTTCGACAGCCCACAAACGCCTACTTCGGTGCCAAAGACATCCAACAGGCGCTCCTCCTCCGGCGCCTGCTCTCCGATCTCTTCCTCCCCTATCCGCCCTCCCCATCTCACCTGCACATATGTCCCACCACTCGTGAGCCCTCGGATGGGCTCGCCTTGTCCTCCAGGAATGCCTATCTTTCCTCGAAGGCTAGGAGGGTGGCTGCGCCCGTGCTGAGGAAGGCGTTGTTGGAAGGAGAAATTGCATGGAAGGAGAGCGCGGCGGCGGGAAAGGACAAGGTGCGAAGGACGCTGGAAGTGGCCAGAGCATTCATCCAAGCAGAGTCGGCCCGCCTGGCTCGTCAGGGAGCAGAAGGAGTACAGTTGGAACTGGACTATATCAACCTCAACGACCCTTTCACGCTCGACGAGCTCCGATCCGACGCCGACCTGCGCGAGGGCGCCGTGCTGAGTGGAGCGACCTTCGTCACGAACGAGACGAGCCCTGCTCCGGAAGAGGGCAAGGAGGGTGGGAGGAGGACTCGATTAATCGACAACCTGTTACTCGATTTCGAACCGTGATGGGACGGAATGGGTGGGGTGTGAGATGAGGTGGCTTTCATGCCGTTCTCTTCTCTCAAGGTCTCGCCTTTTTCGAACTGGTGCCCTTCTATGCTAGATTTTGGCGTCCTGTATGTACAGAGTCGCTCTTACATCTCCTCTCCCTTACATCAACTCGTACGCAATCTACGTTTTGGACCTTGCTCTCTTTTTTCCGGGCGATGACTGAATGAAAACGTATCTCGAGGAGAGGTGTAGGATCGCCCGTCTCGAGTGCCTTCTCCTTGTCACCCTCACGGACTGCGCCGCCGTCAGATTTTTCTTCCTCCTCCTCCTCCTCCTCCTCCTCCTTTTTGCTCTACTCGCCGCCATCGGGCCTTTCTGACAGTTTTTCTCAGCAGTCTCCTACTCTGCCCGAACCATACTCAGTCTATCAGCCCCACGGCGATTCCCTCCTCAACTACCTCTCCAGGATCGGTGGCCTGTCGCGCGCCGCCTCTCAAAGGCGTTCGTGTGGGAGTGCTGATGCCGCAGCAATTTCTTCCCACGGGCGTCCCAGGGCCGACGGCGGCTCGTTCGCTATCGGAACAGCGACTCTAACGAAACGCTTCCACATCGATTTGGTCAACTACCCTCAGAGATGCCAGTTCCTTGGGAGGCTCTTATTCCTTGCGGTAAGTGGCACCTCGCGCTTTCTTTTAGGAAAAGAAGAAGGGTGGAACGAAGGGACCAGCGTGGATCTCTGGCCGCTGACGACCTCGCTCTCCTCCACGTACATTTCTCTCTGGACGTGTAACGACCCCTGCGTGCACCAGGCCTGTTGGTCGGCATGTTCGCCGTGACGGGCACCCTCTTCAACACTGCCAAGCGCCTCACCAATGACGGAAAGGTGCGTGGTACTTGACGTCGCGTTACACGTGCCCGCTTCGTTGCCCGTCCTAAGTCCTTATGCTCGCGCCGGAAGGGCGGTACGGCTGAGGAGCTTTTGCATTCCATGCACGTATTCTGACGGGCGCCTTTTTATGCGTACCCCATCGCAACGGCTTCATTTCTCATCCCCCATTTCTCCTTGTCGCCGCCCAGCCACCTCGTTACAACCTCGACCACTGGGAGAAGATGATGATGGTCCGAGACGAGAGATTGACCGGTTCCCCCAGAGGACAATCGGTGAGTCAGAGCATGAGCGCGGCCTCCCTTCGCGGTAAAGGAGCCAGTCTCAGTCCGGAATCCTAACCTGAAGAGCCGTGTTCTCCCCTGCTTGCCCTCGGCCTTGGCCATGTCGTCCATCGTGCGCGCTGCGCCCGCTCTTGGCTCAATTCTCCGTAGACGAATCCGATCGCGCCGACAGGGTATGCGACCAGCAGCGTCTGGCAGACGGAGAGGGTTTCATGATGGCATGGTCCGGCACTGTATCTATTCTGACGGAGAAGACACTGGAGAATCGATCTAGATGGCGAAAGCAACGAGATCGGTTCGTCCTAGCAGAGGTTTGGACACGATGACTTGTACTTGGCAACGCCAGCGATCGTCGTCTCTCTCTCTGTGGTCAGACGGATAAGAGCTGTTGCCTTTCCGAAGATGGACGTGTCGGCTTCGATCAACGCGTGGAGGAGAACGCGCGCATCCACTCCGTCCGTCCGTCTTTCCTTCCCGTCTCGACGGCATAGACGCTCGGAAATGCCAGTCCCGGCCTCAGTAGCCACATCGGCCCATTTACGTTCTCATCGATCTCATCGAAGAGGCAGGGAACGAAGGATTCCCCCGCTGGCCCTGTCTTATGGCGGCAGCGCACGAGAGTCGCGCTTGGCAACGTTCTATTTCACGATTTCCTCAACTTCACGTAGGGACATTGTCCAAGCGGCGTTGCGGCTGGGTGGCAACCATGTCGGCCCGCCAGACGGGCTGGCAAACAACTAGAGTTGGAGGAAGCGTTTAAGCTAAGTTTTTTTCGTCTGCAGCCACTCTTAGAGCTTCTTGAGTCCCATCTTCCCTCCTGTGCAGCTCTGCTCCCATTCGTCGAAGGGTAGGTTGGAGGAACCTGGCGGGCGAGGTGCAGTTGGCGCCCTCCATACCGCGTTGGATTGCATGGAAAGAGAGAGGTGTGAAGGGGAGGGGAGAGAGCGTTCGGTCACCTTGACCACGTTCGGTCCGGCCAGGAAGCAGGCTCGGTATTGCACAGAAAAAAAAGGAAAGGCACGCTTCGAAGCCTTTGGCAAAATTGATGCCGCGCTTGAAAGTCGTTTCTAAGAGTGAAGGCTCGGAGAAATTCCCATGCTTTTCAGCGAGGCACGAGGCGTGAGCGCCTCATGCTCTTGTTGTTATGTTGTTCCATCTGGCTGAGCCACGATGACCCAAGGAGTCCCTGTGGAGGTTACGCAACAGTCAGACTGGCCGTACAGGCCGTCTTCAGAGTCATTCGCCAGCTGGAGCCCCACTTCGTCCGTCTCAAAGCCGGCGCCGGTGACCACTCGTTCAAAGACCTCGGTAGCACCGAGTAAATCCTTCCCGTCAGCTGCGAGGGCGGTGAGGGGAATGTACTAGCCCTGAAACGGCGAGAGAGACGTAGACGGATGTGTGGAAGGACACGGAGACTGGCAAGTGTATTATATAACCTTGGATCGATCTGAAGGGCAGAGCACTAAGCAGGACTATGGCTTACACAGCTCCCGACCTCCTGGACAACCTAAAGGACAAGCCTTGTGCCATTGGCCTTGGTCTCACAGATGATCTTGGTGATCCGGTCGTACTGCAGGTGCCCGGCCACAGGCCAAAGGAGCGTCTGCGCGCTGAACGCGTCGCCGACAGGAAGACTCTTGCGAATGCTGCAAAGACCTGCAGGAAAGGCTCGAGAACGGGGCTTTAAATGTAAATGCGTAAACCGGACAGGCAAGTACATCCTCAAATAAAGGACACCGAAGGTGCGAAATGGAAGGGAAAGTAGTCCTGAAGAGGTAAAACTTGGAGAGGCCAGATGAGCGACCGCACAATTTAACTCGGCCTGGGGTTGTACGAAATCCATGTCGCACTAAGGGTCACGTGCTGCCACATCCCAGACGCGTACGCGAGGAAGATCTTGACGCTGACGTGCGCAAGGATTCTGGCCGATCCACTGGACCGCCCAGTGAGAGAGCGCCTTTCAAGACCTCGACGCCGCACTCACTTGACACCAGTCCGTCCTCGCTCTGCCCGACGTCGAGCGACAGTTCACCATCGAGACCAATGCCTCGGACCTCGCCATTAGCATGGCGCTCTTGCAAGAATCACCTGCCGACCCCTCGCTTCGACCGGTGGTAGGTCCTACCGCCATAAGAGCGGCGACTCAAGCTCAATGACCAACCCCCATCGCGACCCACAGCAGCAGGACGCTTGGCTCACGAAGTGTCGGCGAGAGGGTTTTTGTTACGGGTGCGGGAAGAGTGACCACTCGTACCGCGATTGCAAGAACCGCATTGAGGCCTTGACGTCCCTCCGGTTCTTGCAGTCGCGGTACGAGTGGTCGCCCTTGCCACACCCGTAACAAAGGCCCTCTCGCCGACACTTCGCGATCCATGTGTTTAGCTGCTGCGGGTCACGAGGGGGGAGGTCCTTGGCCCTTGAGTCGTCGCTCCTATGGCGGTAGGACCTATCTCCCTGCCAGCTGCCGACTCTGGGCTCATCGGAGGGCGGGTGGTTGAGCTCCTCTCCTCCAAGGGGGCGTGTCGGCGTTCTCGTCAGAGCTGTGAAGGGAGCGCTCCGCTTGGTCTGCGAAGTCCATGAAGTCATGCAGGTCTTCCGGTACCATAGGCGAGAGTTGAGTGCGCTGCCACACGCTGTCATGGAGGCGGTGCTCAAAATGGCGACGGAGTTCGCTATCGGGGATCTGCGGTTTGTAGCGCTAGGCAGAGGAACTCGTTGGCGAAGTCATTCACAGAGCGATTGCCCTGTACACTCGCCGACGCCACTGGTCGTGGAAGTCCGTAAACTTGTGTTTGACATAGTCAAGGACCATGTCCAGGGTGACCGCATTGCGGCGCTGGTCTTCGACGTCGTATTGGTCTATATAACCGAACTTTCGGTCGACCGTCTGGGCCGCCTCACCATCCAGTTATGAGGTCGCGATAAGGACCTTCTCGGCCTCGCTCATCCCACCATGGAAAGCCAAGTAGTGGCGGACACTGCGGATCCAGTCAGTCGTCCACGAGGTAGCTGTTCCCCGCGCTTTCCATCGAACGTATCATTTCCATCATCGGAGCTCGGCCAGCGACTCCTCTTATATAGTATTGGACATTACAGAACGTGCCCACATGTGGAGAAATAGAGAAGGGCTGTATCTTAAGAAGGGACGTGGGACGGTGAGCAATAGGGACGATAGAAATCGGACAGACCGCACGGACGTCACGTGAGCAATGTGATCGGGCGTGGTCGCCGGTTTTAAGTGTGCCTGTCCTCTTCTAAGCCTCGATCCATCGTCCGTCGGTGCCTTCTGTCTCGAGCTCCCTTCTCCTCCTCCAGCCCATGACCACGCAAGAGGCCTCGCCATCTGTGGGAGGGAGAGGAGGAGTACCAACGTCTCCTCTCACGCAATTGCGCGCAAAGGAGCTCTTCACCTCCAACGCCTTCTTCCTCCTCTCCTCCTTGCCTCCCCATTCTCAGTTTTCCATCGACAGCACCGCTTGGACTGTCAACCGGTTTGCGGGCATCAAGCTTGTCCCACCGGGATGGCACTTGATCACTTGGGCAGCCGGCCCCGCGTTGAAGGTCTCAGGCGTTGGCGATGACCAAGGAGAAGCGGAGATGGAGGACGACGAGCCCACCAGGCCGGGGGATCAACGACAACAAGAGGTGGACGTCGGCAGGACAGGTGTGCGGAGCGGCATGTGGAAGCTCTTTAAGCCGGGAGACGTTGTGACGAGGGTATATGACCCATCCGTGGAGGACGTGCCTCTCCCAACACCCCGCGTTCCGGCTCCCAACGGCCGGGGGACCCTCCTCCATCTCCCGACCGAGCTCTCCACGGATGAGACACTGGTATCCCAGGACCACCTCAAGTCCCTCGATCCTCAGCTGGCGGCCTACCCCTTTGATGCGCATTCGGCGTGGCTCTCCCTGACTACGTTTATCGACGAACAGTGTCTGGGCAGGGTGATCGGGTTCGAGCCCGAAACTGGGGATGCTCGCGTAGACGCGCTTATGGCGGATGAAGGCGAGGGCGACGAGGCGACGATGGTCCGCGCCGGTTTGGGGCGAGACACTTCTTCAGCATCTTCGACGTGGCGGTCGCGGGAGGCGAAGATGGAGACGGCGGAAAGGGTCATGGAGGAGGACCTTATGAAGAAAAGGGCCTCCACGGAGCACCATCACAAGCGTGCGAAACTGCCTTCTGCAGCTGCTGATGTTGCAAGACAGGAGCGCTTGCATTTTACGTATTTCAATTTAAAAAGGTCGTGGAGACATGGTGCGATTGGAGAGGAGGTGACGAAATACAGTCAAGACAAAAGCTGGTTGCTATCCGACGTGCTCAAACGGCTCGGAGGTGAGTCGCGCTCTGCGTTTTATACTCTGAATATGGGAGCGGGGCGGGCGAATTGCTTACGTACATCCGTCGCTTTCTTTACAAATCATCGCTGCCGTCCCCGGGACACAGGTTCAGAGCAGCTCCTAGCAGAGCTTCAGCTCTCCTTCCTCCTCTTTACCCTCCTTCATAACTTCGCTTCTCTCGAAGTCTACAAACGTATCCTCTGCCTCTTGACACGGTCAAGCGAGTTCCTCCGACCCCAGGGCATTGGCTCGTTGGAGTCTCTACCGCCATCAGAACCTTGCCGGCGCAATGCTGAGGCGAATGCGCTTCCCTTCCACGCGCCGGAAGCGCCAGACGATCGCTCAAGGCTATCGCTATACGTTTCCTTGATAAATGTCCTCCGGTCGCAGCTCGCGTTCCTTCGACCCGAGTTTTTCATCGAGGACATGCCCGGCCTCGAAGCGTTTTACCTCGAGGAGCTCGACTCGCTCCGGCGGAATCTTTGGGAAGCACTGTCGAGGAACTTTGAGAAGGACGATGGCGAAGGCGATGCTGCTGAAGATGGGAGCAAGGATGTGGCACGCGCGTCGTCTTCGTTGCAGCAACAATACCCGAGCAGCTTACGGCGCGACCTCTGCCGTTGCTGGGACGAGCTGGCGCAAGCAGCCAACGAGCGCTTCAAATGGGCTTTACAGAGCGTCGGTGGGGATGTGGGTAGCGCCTTCGCAGGACGAACGTACGGTCAGGAAGAAGAGGAGGAGGAAGAGGAGGGCGAGTACGCCCCCCAGGTTGTCATTGACCCTTAGGCTCTTAAGTCAGGATGGCGAGCGGGAACGATGATATAAGAGGCGCGAACGAGGGCAATTCGCTTGTCGCTTGTTGGTACAGTCCGTCAGGGCCTTCAAATTTGCTTCTTCGTCGACGAGCGCCTGTCTGTCTTCTCCAGTGAGCGCAGCTTGAACGTGCGGCTGCGCCGTCTATTTTCCTTCTCACTTTCACCTTTGGCGACCTTCTATTCAAGCCAGGCGTCAATGTTGATTCGTATGATCGGAAGATTGTCCAGCCTGTACACAGCGTCGAACGCGCGAGTTGCCAAAAGCCTAATCGAGCGAGGGCGGGCGATAGCGAGCGAGCGCAATTGTTCCGGTGGCGGTACCTGACCGCGCGTCAAATTGCACACAAGCAAAGAAAGATTGATAGGAGAAGGAAAAGAGCCGCAGGATACTCTGTTGAGGCAGCCATTGAGAAAGGTCTAAGACAGAGCTTGAACAGGCTCACGCAGATGTATGTAACGAGACTATCTCCTCATGCTGGCCTGTTAAGTGCATCAGAGACTCTCAAAAGGAAGGCATCACAATCCCACCGAGCCGTACTTGACCTGGCGAGCATTGCCGACCTCCAAGTCAGGCGATCCAAAGTAAGCGGGGAGGACGAGCCTCCGCTTCTCTTCGTCCACGCTGGAGCTGTCGGACGCCGACGCGTCCAAGCCCCATTCGCCGTTGTCTCTCTGATCGCGCAGAGGCACCTGACGGAGCGTCAGCGCAAGGAGGAGTCCCAAAGCGCAGACGGGCAGGAGAGCGCGCCAGACCCATACGAGCGAACCTGCGAACGCTGCCCGGATCTCGCTCCGCAAGGGTTCTGGCTGGAGGTGGATGGTGGCCACGGAGGCGAGGTCGAGGCGGGACAGGGCTCCAGGATCGGCGTGAGGGACGCCGGTGAGCAGCTGATGGACATATTCGGCGGGCAACTCGGTGCGCAGGCAGTTTTGCAGGACGACGTTGCCGAGGGCAACGCCGAGGGTGACGCCAATGTTGCGGCAGAAGGTGAAGAGCGCGAGCGCGTTGGCCGAGCGAGCTGACGGGGTCGAGGTGGCGACGGGAAGGCTGACAGTCGAGTAAAGCATACCTATCCCCAAGCCGAAGGGGACCTGGAGGAGCAGCCAGGCAAACTCGGGCAGTTGGGTCGTGTACAGGTTGAGCAGAGCTGTTGCAACCAATACGACGATCCTATCCGACAAGGCAGAGAGGTGGGGCAAGCGCCGGGTAATTTGGTAATGCATTGGGGGGGGGGGGGACATGGATGAGTGGCGATGCGCTTTAGCAACATGTAACAACGTCGCCCGGTGGGTTCGATCCGCTCACCAGCCGAGCAAGTTCTGCAACTTGTACCTGCCGCCGGACTTGACCATCCAGAAGCCGACGACGATGGACGCTGGAGCGATGGCGAGCGTGAGCGGGAGGGTGTAGACGCCGGACATGACGGCGCTGGCGCCCACGACGGCTTGGAAGTAGATGGGGATGTAGTAGATGACGGTGATGGCCAGGACGCCGTGAAGAAGCGTGCCGACGTAACCCGCGCGGGCGGTGTGCGTGCGGAGCAGGTCAAAGGGGACTAGAGCGTTCTCGCCGTACCGCTGCATGGGGGTCGCGAGGGGAAGCGAAGGGATCGTCCCGTCAGCCCTCGACCCGAGGCTGTGCGAACGGAGAATATTGATCGTGCTCACCTTCTCCCAGATGAAGAAGAGAAAGAGTCCCACGAATGCTGAGATGAGGGGAAGGAGAACTTGCCAAGAACCCCACGGGTACAAGATGCCGCCAAAGGCGAGGCCGACCGCGAGGGCCGCCGTAGAGGCGATGACGATGAAGTTGCCGATCATGTCGATCTTGGTCCACATATCGTGCGTGGCGTACGACGGAGTCTTAAGACGCATGAAGATAAGGACAACCACCATGTCGATGATGCAAACGGGCAGATTCATGTAGAAGAGCCACCTCCAGCTAAGTTTCTCGGCCAAGACACCACCGAAGAGCGGGCCCAATGCGAGCCCTAAGGCCCAGACAGCACCCATGGCACCAAGGAACGTACCCCTCTTGCGCAGGGGAACGAGGTCCGCAACGATGATCTCGCTCGTGCACAAGATCCCACCCGCGCCCATGCCTTGCACCGCCCTGGCTGCGATAAGCATGTTCATCGATGTCGCCGAACCGGCGAGAGCCGAACCCGTGATGAACCCGACCAGCGCAAAAATCATGACGGCCCTCCTGCCAAAGACGTTGGCCAAACCGCCGATCCACGGCAGAAAGGCGGTCGAGGTGAGTAAATATGCCGTGCCGATCCATTCGACCTGGCCGCCGTGGAGGGCGCGGGCGATGGTCGGCACAGCGGTCGGCACAGCGGTGGAGCCGAGAGAAGTGAGGAAGACGGCGCAGCAGAGGGAAAAGAAAATGAACCAGAACGCAAGCGGCTTGTTGCTTCGCTCAAACATCGAGTCGACGAATGAGTCGCCGTCCTCGGAGCGTTCATCACCGAGGAAGGCACCAACAGCCTTGCTGGCGGGGCCGGTTCTAGTCCCTTTGCCAGCCACGGAGGTAGCGAAGAAACTTGGCGCAAATGCCGACGCCAGGGTCAACGTCTTAAGGCCGGCAGTGTGTGGAGCTCCAGCGTATTGGGCGGATCCCCAGCTGGATCTGGATCGGCGGTAAGTAGGCGTAGAGCGGCCGTCTGAGTCCTTCTTCTCTCGGAGGAAGAGCGCCGACGGGGTCGGGTCGACGTAGCGGGGACGGTAGGCGGGCGGGGGGGCCGCTTTCCCATTTTCCTGTCCTTCATCGTCCGCTAAAATGTCTACTTCATCAAACTCCGGCAGCGGTGCATGGAGGGGCGCGACAAACTGCTTCTGTTGGGCGGCCGTCGAGCCGCTTTTACCGCGCGAAACGCCCTCGACGCGCGCTCCTCGGCCGGAAAGCGCCGGCATGACGGGCTCTTTGGGGAGGGTGAGCGGCCGGAGACCGCGTGCGAGATGACGGCGGTTGGACCTGACGTCGGAGGTAGAACGAGAGTGCGCGGAGCGAGAGTGCGCCGGCTTAGTCTTGGTCTCGGCCACGTTTGAGACACTGGCGCAACCCGCGGCGTCGCCGTCGGCAGGAGGGGCGTTCTCTGGGTTGGACAGCGACCGAGAGTGGCCCAGTTTCGAAGGCGAAGGGGAGGACACATTGGCGAGAGGCCTTGGGACGCCGGCGAATCGGGTCGAAGAGCTTCCAGAACTCCACGACATGGTGCAACTGGAAAGGTAACAGGGCAACGAGGGGCCGTCGTCAGTCCTTACAATTCTAGTGCGTGAGATGTAAGGCCACTTTTTCTAGGCCGCTTGGGGGAAGGCCTCCCGCGAGGAGCGCTCATCTTTACTCACAACTATCAGAAAGGACAGTGGGGAAGAAAGAAGGTAAGATAAAGAAAAGAAGAAGGACGCTGAAGCGAGCGGAATGGGCTGGCCGAAGAACAGAAAAAAAACAAATAAGTAAGCTAAGGCCTGACGAACCAGCCGCCTCCACGAAACAGAAAGGAAACAAAGAATAAAAAAAGGAGAGAAGGAAGGCAGTGGTGGTAGTTGTGGTGAGAGAGGATGGAGAGGAGAAAAAGTGGAGCTCACGTAGCTCACGCCCAGACTGGACCCGTGCTTTCCGAGCGCCGACGGAGTGGGCGGCTCGCACGGGCCACCCGTAGCTCTTACCCGCTGGCCTAGCGACTTTCCTCCTCTCCTCTAAGTATCGCGAGTCGCACCGCCATACCCCTCTCCAACATAACCGACATCCATTTCCAGGACACCTTCGACTCGGTTTCCAGGACACTTTTTTCGACTCAAGAGCACCGGCACCGGCACCGTCGTCCGCGTCCCTTCTCTCTCTCTGAGGACGAGCGGAGACCCACTCGTGCTAAAATTCCTGTCGCTCGTTAATCTACGCACGAATCCAAAGACGGCTCGCGACCAAAGTAAGATTGGAGAGGAAAAAGGAAGAGGCGTAGAAAGCGGATGAAGGAGAAGGCCTTGGAGGAGCAGCGCGTAGCATGAAAGTGGATGAGGTCTGGATTGGCGAGAGTGGGGGACTGAGAGGCACGCCGTCGCCCTCGCGAGCTCATCGAAGGGCCGTGGGCAAAAACCAACTCCTGAGAGCTTTACGTTGTGGTCATAATCATACACCTCACCATTTCAAGACCTTCTCCGAACGACTTCTTTCCATGCGTCTCGTCCACCTCTCGTGCAATTCGTCGTATGCATATATGCTGACTAAGCAGGTAGAACGTCACCCCGTCGAGCCGAAGCTCGCGCTGGCTCTCTCCACCGTCTCGCGAGCACGTCGGAAGGGTGCGTGGTCGCCTTGGCGAGGTCACCAAGGTTGGACTCTGGCCTTCCACTGAAGGTGTAGGTAGGGCATGGTTACTGGAGAGATTGAGGGGGACTGAGGAGGCCTTAGTCAAGGGACTGATTACCCCAGACGCAAGCTTCGGCATCCAGCGGACCGGCCTGGAATTCGCGACGTCTTTGCGACCGTTCCGTATCTACGCTCCTCAACAACAGCAATTAGCAGTAAAGCACACCACCGCCTTCGGATCCTTGTTGCGTGCCGCGGAGCTTCCGATTAGGATTGGTGCGCGTGGACGGGTCGATTCCGGGTGAGAACGCGAGGGAGTGGCCGTGTCGTAAAACGACCGGCTTCCTCGGCGATTGACGGCAACCACCAAGGGACGAGAGCGAGAAGGAAGGGGGCAAAAAAAGTTGGTCGTCAGCTCGATTGCGACCTGCTCCGCTCATACGCAGTCGCCTCAGCATCAGCACCCCAAGCAACCCCGCGCAACATATCAGATTGAAACAATCAAATTCGTGGCATCGTCTCGCTCCAATAGGGCGATCAAATAGGCCTTGGTAGAATTTTGGGTGGCATCCAGTATTGGCGTGGGGCGGGGTGATGAGGAGGCTATGGTAGGAGGAGAGACGCGAGAGACGCTCACCGCGCTTTCGCCGACCGACGGGTCTGTTATTGGAGGATGTCATGTCATGACTTGGTCCATTCCGACACGTCGGCGTCAGGCCTGCGAACATGGATGGCGAAGGCGAGACGAAAACACGCGGGCCGCAAAGATGGCGTTAATCAGCACATCCACCTGATCTCCTGACGGAGCCACGCGCGCTGCCGCGCCAGTCCAGTTCAGGCCAAGCCAGACATGTGCCACCCAACCCCATCATCCATCGCAGTCCGACGCGTCAGCTCAAGTGGAACAAGCACGTCCTCACGGAAAGAGTTCTCGGACAAGCCATGCGTGTATCTTTGTCTGTTCGCATCCTTCGCGTCGGCTGGAAAGGGGGTGGCGCATCAGGGAGGACCACCCATCTCACCGGCGCCTTTTCCTTTGGTCATGATCGCTCCTCATTCGCGCCGTTTTCGTCTTCGTTTGGCCGCGCAATAGGCGGTTCTATTGGTGAAGTCGGTCGATGAGCACACGCCCTAATCTCATCATGAAAGAGGAACCCGTCCACCGGCACTGTTTGACTGACCTTGGTCGAACGTCACCCCAGAGGAGGACGGCGGGGGATGAGCGGCGTCGGACGACCTGCTCTCGTTCGAGGTGCGTAACACGAATGGAGCGGAAGACGGAGAGGGTGGATGTCGTTCTGTAGACAGGACGATGGGTGGTGGGAGAGGAAGGGGGCGAATGGACTGGAATGCGGGCTGAGCTGTTCTTTTATATTTGTATCTCTGCGCCGCGTGGCGGCGAGAGGAGCACGACGGGGGCCCCACACGGCACACTTTGGGCGCGTTGTTGGCACACCTCGGCACACCTCGCACGAGGCTCGCGCACATGCTATGCTATGCTATATTAGCGGAGTGAGGGGAGGAAGCTGCGCTTGAGCAAGGACATCATCGTGTGGCTGTATATATAATATAATATACTGTCGTCAGTCTCGCTCATCTCTTCTTCGCCTCTCCATCCAGCTCTCCATTTTCCGTTTGAACTCGCCCATCTCTTCTTTCCTTTCCACTCCAGCTTCGCACTCTCCGTTTCAAGTCTTGCCAGTCCTGCACGCTTCTCCCTCAGACAATCCTCGCCTCCCTCCTTCCCTTCGCTTCACCCGTCTTTTCGCCCGCTCTCCCTGTATCTACCTATCTGGACGAGACACACCAGACCGATGGCCGGAGTAACATAAATAGGACGAGACGGGCTGGGCTGTGTGTGGGGTGTGTTGCAGCCGTCGGCTTTGATCGGAACCGCTATCTCCTTCCGCACGCCCCAGACGCCGGCGGACGATCTTCTCGGCGCTCACCACTCGCCCCCATCAACCGCCCCACCCTGCGTTTTCCTTTCCCACAAACGTATCCATACACCCCCTTTGAGTGCGCAAGAGAAAAAGCACGCACAGCAAGAGACGGGACCAGGGCCGCTCTCGAAGAGACGAACGAACGAACGAGCAACGAACGAAGATTGGTTAGCTGCTCCAACCATGGATCAAGCCAACTCTCTCCCCGGTGAGCTCGAGGCGTGACGCCGAGGCCCATGGTCCGCCTCCACTTCATACACAAGCACCCGACAGTTGTGCCTGACCGTTGCCTTCGCTCGCCGCAGACCTCCCGGCCGCACAGCTGCCCTATTTCGATCGCCTCGTCAGTCACGCGACCTCCGACTCCGATGCGAAGACGAAGAAGCCCGCCTTCATAGACCTTGGTACTGGCGTCAGCACATCGTATGCTCAGTTAATCCAGGTGGGCCGTCGTGATCCATCCATCCTGCTTGTATAAGCGAGAGCGAGGCGAACAGCAAGGCGAGTGGGTACCAAGATCGTCGATCCTTCTTCCTCCGTCCACACAGGACGTCAAGGCGGTCAAGCGGGCGCTCCTCAGCACTTTTGGGAATGGCTCAGAGTGGGTATTGGGAGAGAGTTTTACGTGATACAGACGTAGTTCTATCGGCGTTTTCAGGTCTCTCATCGACGGAACATCGCCTTCGTATGCTACTGGCTTCCGTCTCCAGCGACCTCCGAGAGCTCCGCGTAGCCCATCTGGCGCCCCAGACTTACACCACGCCCGTCGTCCAACTGGCCATCTGGGCCGCAGGCGGCATTAGCGTTCCCCTCCTGCCTTCCCACCCCCTTCCGGAAATGCTCTACACCGTCCGCGACTCGGCCGCCGGCGCCCTGGTGGTGCACGAGATGTTGGACGATCGGGGCAAGGAGGGGAGCAAGGTGCAAGGACTGCTCGAGCAAGGCTCGTGAGTCGTCCCCGTTCTTCACCACCTACTACGTGCCGTGCGCCCCTGACAGAAAGCACAGCTCGACTATGAATGCTGCCCTCGACAAGTTTTGGCTCGTCTGACCGACGGCGTCATGTCACCTCGTTCTGCCTTTGTCTCGTCATGTCACCTCGTTCTGCCTTTGTCCCCGGCCGTCATGGTACAGCATCCCGGCAGTCCTCGTGGTCGGAGACTCGCCCCTCCTGCCTTCTCCCCCGTCTCCCTCGTCCGCCTTGTCGCATGGCGATGGCGATACGCGGTCCGCCGTCAACGGCACATCGAGGCCGGACGTCGGGCCACTCGACGAGGAGAGAAGGGCGCTCATGCTTTATACTAGTGGATCGACGTCAGTCCGTCTCTCGATGCGGTTTTAGCTTTCAGAGATGAACAGACGTCGCTTATTCTCCTCTTTTGTCTCCTTTCCCTCCTGCTCACCTCGGTCTCCGTTGGTCATCAATAGCGGCTCGCCCAAGGGCGTCGTGACCGGTGAGCTTTCCACGGCCTCTGACCCACTGCAATTCGGCCATCGGCCATGGACGCCAAACGGCGTTGATCGAATTCTCTTTTCCATTTTTTCGCAGCTCATCGAGCTCTCCGCGCCCAGATGGAGTCGCTAATCAAATTCTGGCGATACACTCCGGAGGTGAGCCCTCTGCACCTGGTACCAACGACCGTGGGCCATCGCCTCATGCTCTTCATTACCGTCGCCTCATGCTCTTCATACTCTTCCCCCTCCCAATGCGACATACTATGGCCATTTTCAGGACCGCATTCTCCACGTTCTTCCGCTCAACCACATTCACGGTACCGTCAACGCCCTCCACTGCATCCTATGGGCCGGCGCGACGGTGGAGATGATGCCTCGCTTCGATGCGGCGGCCGTGTGGAAACGGTTCATGGAACCTAGACGAGATCTTACGCTTTATATGGCTGTGCCTACCGTTTACTGTGAGCCGAACCGTGGTCAAGTGAGCGTCGTGAGCGTGCGTGACAGAAAACTGAATCCTCCCCAATCGACTCCGCGTTTCCAGCCAGACTCATGGCCTACCACGCCGGGCTATCCGACGACGAAAAAGCCAAGGCCACGGCCGCCTGCGCACAGTTTCGGCTCATGGTCTCCGGCTCTGCTCCCTTGCCGAGCCCGCAGAAAGCCGCTTGGAAGGAGGTGTCTGGCGGCCAGGTCTTGCTCGAGCGATACGGCATGACCGAGGTGGGTTGAGCTCATCCCATCCTCCTCGCTTACACGCGTGCCTTGCGGACGCGGCCTCCTCAAGCGTTTCTCCGTCTCCGTCTCCGTCTCCTTCTCCTTTTCACAGACTTGCATGATCCTCTCCAATGGCTACGAGCCCAACCTTCGCCTGGACGGACACGTGGGACAGCCGCTGCCCGGGGTCGCGGTGAGGCTGTGGAACGCCGAGCAAGGCAAGGACGTTACGGAAGAGCTGGAGACGGAGGGGGAGATCCAGGTCAAGGGACCTAATATCTTCAAAGAGTACTGGCGAAGGCCTGAAGTGGTGAGCCATTTCCTCCGTTCCCCCCCGCCGTAGCGTCGCGCTTCGTTTGGTAAACTGATGAGGGAGGCGGCGCCCCGTTTCGTCTCGGTTCTTTTCTCCTTCACCACGTAGACGGCGAAGGAGTTCGACGGCCCGTGGTTCCGCACCGGCGACGTCGGCGTGCGCTCCAGCGCCCACCCTTCGGCGCCTTTCCGCATCCTCGGCCGCTCCTCGGTGGACATTGTCAAGACGGGCGGCGAAAAGGTATCGGCGCTCGAGGTCGAGCGCGCCGTCCTGAGCCTGCGTGGTCCCGCCTTCGCGGACGCCGTCGTCGTCGGCGTAGCCGATCCCGAGTGGGGTCAGAGGGTCGCTTGTGTGGCCACGCCCAAGGAAGGCGATGGCGATGAGGCGAGAGGAAAGACGACGTTGAAGTCGTTCAGGGACGAGCTCAAGCTCCTCCTCGCAGCGTGAGTGCTGCCCTCCTCCTCCCCTTCTTTTTTGCCATCCCAGTCGACCACCTTGCGATGGTTCATGTCCGTCTGATACCGTCTACCTCGGTTCGATAGCTACAAGGTGCCCACCCTGCTCATAGTCGGAGAGATTCCCCGCAACCCGATGGGCAAGGTGCAGAAGAAGGTAAAGCCTCGCCCTCGCCCTCTGCCCCGCCATCGCTCCCCAGTTTTGGCTTTCTAAGCTTCACTCGGCTCCCCCCTCCC